>CABFVX010000556.1:232531-248268 GCA_902151425.1 Timema shepardi
GGGGGGGGGGGGGGTGGAGAGATAATGTAAAGCCTGTGCGACTTGAGATGCAACCCGCGCAGCGAGCCCATTTTAACTAAACCAAGAAAGCACGATAGTTAATTAACTTCTGACAGTTATTCATCTTAGTTATCTGCAAAAACCGGCACGATACTTAAAGCAAGGTGATAATATGCATACCAATAAGGCAACAACTTTTTGTTGTTGTTGTTGTTGTTGTTGGTTATCAATTAAGATTAAATCCCCTACCCGTTTCAGTGGCCGAAAAGTCTAAGGCGTCACTAGTGTTATACTGGCCTGCTGATGACGGAGAGATCGGGGTTCGAATATCGGTCGGGTTTACTGAGAGTGGTATTTCATAAATGTTTTCCTACTATACTTCCACACAAATGCGGGTATATTACTTCTAAAATTCTTCCTTTCTCATCCCAAACCCATCACAACTTGATAACTTGAACAGGTAGTAAGATGAGGTGATTTTTTTTTTAATGACTAAACCCTCTTTAGTGTCTGCATGGCCTGAGCCCTTAGGCGTGACTCTCGCATTAGACTTGACTGTGGATGATGGGAAAATTGGGGTTCGAGTCTTGGTCAGGTGTATTAAGGGTGGTCTTTCTTAGATGTATTTTCCCCATCTCTCTTCGTGCACACGTTGGCGCAATTAATCTAAATTTAACGTTCCTTTTATCCAACGTACTAGCGTTATTAGTAGATATTATATTTATATAAATTTAAAGGGTAGTAAGTAACACGTGGTGCTTAAAAATAAATTAGGATCAACACACTGATGGTTATAAAAATGTCCTCTATCATTATTTTGTTAGGTTTAAGTAATAAATTGTTTTATGATCACAACCGCATAGCGTGAAACCACATAATAGGGGAATGGGAAGAGAAGTATGGAGGGGTGAAGGGAAATTTAACTTGACGACCAAGTCTGCAATCACTCCAGTGATAAGACGAAGGGAATGGGGGACCACCATCTGGGAAAAATTAAGAGGAAGAAGTGATACAAGGGAGGGTAAAAAGAACCAGAAGATCTTGGACCTTGGTGGGAAACAAAGGATGTGCAGTAGTTTAGGATAACGGGGATGATAAAGAGAAAAATAAAAATATAAGAAAAAAGATAAGAGTTTAAGGAAAAGAAAAAAAAGATATAAAAAAAACTGGAGAGGCGTAGCGAGATAAAACTATAACGTTGAAGATGAAGTAAAAGGAAATAAACCAATAAACTAAGCTAAGAAAAGAAATTAAAAGAGGATAGGCTTCTTTTTCACTCCTTTCTTAACTAAAAAATAATAATTAAAAATCGATAAAGCATGTTATGAGTACTTTTTTAATTAAATTAAAGAGGAAATAAAGATAAGAAAATATTCTCTTAAAGTAGATAAAAAGAAAAAAACTCTTAACCAATTGAAAAAATAATATTTTTCTTTTCACTGTGATAATATTCTGTCGCATACGTTTAGATAAAATGTACCCGCATCAGCGTGAGGAGGAAGAGTTTAGAGATATTTAAGAAAAACTACCCACAGTACACAAACTGAGACTCGAACAAAAATCTCCCCGTGATCATCTGTCTAATCTACTGCGTTTTAAAACCCGCCTCGCTGGCGTAGTTGGCTAACGCGCTAATCGTGTCGAGCTCGACTTCCGAGGACGGGGAGATCAAGGTTTGAATCTCGGTCGGGTGAATTTGGGGGGGAGGCCTTGGGTAGGGTGATTGTGAGATGAAATGGAGGACCTACAGTTTATTGTGGAATCCGAACCACGGTGGAGGCCCGGCATTCCCCACATTCACAAGATGTGATTAATACACGTCTTGTCAGAAAATTAATATATTAATTTCTTATAATAATATATTAATTTTGTGTATGTAGTAAACAAATATTGTAGGGTATAATGTCCTCAATGATAATTTTTAGAGCCCTAGATAATTTACTAAAGGGAACAATTGTTTTCTATCAACAGCAAGTGGTAGGCAAAACCTTAGGGATGAATTGACAAAACGAAGAATTGTAAAACCAATAATCACTAGAAGAAAAAAACAACCAAGCTTTTGTAAAGAAAAGTAAATTACAATATTGCCAACACTTCCTTACTATAAATCAAAAGTTCCAATTAGCACCATTGCCAACTGACGCAGAGGAGTGGGAGTGGGTTTCTCCTGATAAATAAATATGAGCTTTGATAAGGATGTATTGTTTCAAGTGGTGGTCACAACTACAGTAGCCCCATGACTTCTTTGGTGCTGACAGCTCACAGCTGACTTCTGACAGTCAACGTTTTGGTATAATACCTAAATTTTGACTGTCAGAAGTGACAGCTGCTAAACACACGTTTTTGCAGATCATATGGTTCGGCGTAGGGATACATAATTTGGTCTGGTAAACTTTTCAAAGCCGTCAGCAGTCAGCTGTGAGTGGTCAGTCAGCACCAAAGAAGCCATGAGGCTACTGTACAAACCCCTTCGAAGAGTAAATATGTGCTGTACCTACGTATAAAAACCATATGTGAGGATGAACAAAATTAGATTGATCTCGTGCAGTCAAAGAGTTGTCGATGTGTGCATTTTTTGTGACGTTCATAATTACATAATATTTTAGCTTTTGTGATTGGCAGTGTTAAAACTTTTTTTAAGCTTATTATTATTTCAGGAAAACAATAACATAACCGCTAGATTGATTTTGACAATCTTAGTACACAAATGTACATGAATTCGTATTCATTGAGCTAAGGAATCGTGACTATTAGCTCGCATGAATGTTAGAACTATTATATTTGATACGAATTTGATTCACATGAACTTTACGGCAGTACAGTTTCAAAAATAATATAAATACTAGCTATAATAACCAATACCATTAATTAATTATTATTACTACACAACCAAATTCCAGAACAAAGTGATTGTGACAAAAGTACAGACTGTTTTTAAATTTGGAAAGTAAGAAACAGGATGATTCTTGGTGCATTTGCAAGTGAGTGAATCAATATCATCTTGAATAATTTTGCTAAACTATTTGTATTGATGACTCTTTACATCAGGCTACCCACCCATCTCGGTGGCGTAGTTGTCTAACGCGCTTGTCGTGTTGAGCTCGACTGCTGAGGACGGGGAGATCGAGGTTCGAATCTCGGTCGGGTAGAACTGGGGGAGGTTTTCCCTAAACGGGTTTTCCACTCTCCCTCCACGCAAATGCGGGCTCACTTCCTTTAATTCAACCTTCCTAATTTCTATTCCATTAGCGTAATTAGTACTTAAAGCGTATAACCCGAACGGGTAGTAAGACGCGGTGCTAAATAATAATAAATAATAATATACGCATATATATATATATAAACTTTTCCACCGCTTTAAGGTAAAGTATTACAACCAACAAAAAAATGTAGCTCGATATGTTGATGGATGTCGAAGTTTCATGACCCCCCGAACCCTAAAAAGTGGTTTTTTGAAATGCCGTCTGTCTGTGTGTCTGTCCAACCCTAAAATTAAGATCATTTTACTCAAGGGTGAAAAAAGAATAATTCCATTTTCTCATTTTAGTACTATTAAAAAAAACTTTTATTTGAAATATATTTTTATAAAACCAATCATTTCTTAGATATTGGCAAATATATTAATATAATTTTGTGAGCTCTAGTTGTGAAGATACACTGCTTAAGTTTAAACGCAATAATTCTCTAATGCCATAAACTAAGTAAATAAGTAAGTCTTTCAAGAAGTTGATGTTGTTTTTGCTTTAACCTCTTAGGGGAGATGTGTGTGCAGCACAGGGGTGAATCCAGGATTTTCATGAGGGGGGAGGGACGTGGGTGCTCCCATCGGGAGGGGTTTGGGGGCCCCCTCAAGAAATTTTGATACAAGAATACTTCAAAATTTGAGAGTAAATATTTGAGTAATTTTTCAGTGCAACGCTAAACTTGAGAATAATCCTCTAATTAAGGTTATAACTCGAAATTTGTGATTAGTATTGAAATTTATTAAAATCAAACCATAAGAACATCAACACTGAGTGATTATTAAGAGAGAAATAAGTTTAAATATTATAAGATTATTATCCAAATAGTTTTTTTTATCTACTCAATCAATTAGACAAAATAGATAGAATTATTTAGATTTCGATCAATTGAACTTTAACTCCACACCATGGTAGAGCTAGTCAGTTCTCATTCTAAATCGAAATTTTACTACTAAGTCATACTAACACGTTATGTGTGTAGTATTATTCAAAGATTTTGTTTAAAGCTTGTTATTTAAAAATAAATATTATTAATCATTGAAATAGAAATAATAAGAAAGATAAAATAAATTTAAACCTAAACAAGGTTTGTGCAACAAGGTTAGAGGCGCGCAACTTAAATTTGTGTAGTTTCATTAATGCCTATTTTCACCACTTTAATACTTAATGTGATTGTCTTAAGTATTCATAATAATTACCGTATATTAATAATTTAATAACATTACCAATAACAATTTTAAAAAATAAAATCTGGTTAATGAGAAAGTATTACGTGACAATAAAACTAGTAGTGACCTTAAAGTGCACTTTCTGAACAGACTGATTATATAAACTCACGACTTATAAACTATCTTAAACATAAAACAGACACAGCATCCACCCCCCAGGCAGTTAAGTCACCACTGTGAGAAGGAAAACCTACATTCTACCTACGATAAATGTTTCGCCCATGCCCAATCATTGAACCCATTACCCTTAGCTTGGCACGCAGATATCCATGGAAAATGTTGAGTTTATGTTTGTGCGTGCGTGCATACAGGGATCACGACGACGAGTCCTCCGTCTTCGACGCTGTCAGCAAACTGAACGAGGTGCGTGGAGTCAAAGGGCTTGGGAGGTTTTTCAAACAGATCGCCCAGAGCGCTCGTTCCGGGAGTCAGGACGACTTCCTGGGCTGCGTCAACGTCCCTCTGCAGGTCAGACGCACTCGCTATACTAGAATGCACTGTATAAACTGTCACAACCACTTACTATACTGGAATGCACTGTATAAACTGTCACAACCACTTACTATACAACAGGGTGACCAAAGTAGCCAATCAATTCACTATTTCATCAATAGCATGAGCATCCAGGTGAGCACAGGATAACCAAAGTAGCCAACCCATTCACTATTTCATCAATAGCATGAGATATTATTAATCGTTTTTTTTTAAACTAGGGTGCCTGAACAAGAACATTTTCTAAACTAGGTATTTAAATTAAAATTGTCTTTAAGCAAAATATATTTGTGACTGATTAAATATTGTTAGTCTTTATTGATTCACGGCTTATTATAATAATTACACCTATATTTTGAAGGTAATTAAATACCCTTACTATTATTGTCCTTTTGAAAAGAATCTTTCTATAATTTTTATCAGTCTAATAAAGTTGTGGGGCCCCACATGAATCTAAAGTTGTGATATTAAATTTCTGCTTGGATTTATAGTTGAAAAATTCTCCTTTGTATTTGAGCTTAAAAAACAATCAAATATTTTTTTCATGCACTGGACAGTGAGTGCACTGATAATGAACAAGCACATACATTACTGTTGGCGAGTACACTCTAAAATTAACAAATAGATACATTCCTGATAGTTTATGAAGAACACTCATGGAAAATAAGTAGTTAGGTACCTCCTTAGTACACTGGGCAGTACACTATCATAGAAAACAATTGGGTTGAAAGCACTAGTAAAAATAAATGGTACTTATGTTTTATCTGGCTTTAGTAAATTTATTATTTGGAATAGTTTGTGGGTTTAGGGAATGGGAGGTCACGTGACAGCCTCGAGTCGGCTATGGCTCCAATTGACAGTTAACATTTCACACAGTTTAACAGAAGTTTTAGGTGACCTGGCGGTCTAGGGGTAAGGTGTCAGACTTATGTGCTGGCGGCCGGGGTTCAATCCTCGGTCTCGGCACAGATTTATCTGACACAATCACCCTACCATTACACATTAGCGTAAGTGCGTATAACCCGAACGGGTAGTAAGACGTGGTGCTAATAATAATAATATAAGTTTTAGCGTCCAACCAGAACGGGTAGTAGGATGCGATGCTAAAAAAAACAGATTTCAGCCCCTTCGTTAACATTTAATAAAAGTCTATTGTTATATACACTCACACACTTATTAAATCACAGCCTGGTTTCAAAATTGACACTACTAACACTTATTTACGGTTCGGTACATTTTCCCTCCGCGCTATTCACAGATGTTATCTCTTCTAATGGCATCATTAGGCATCTTTCCCAAACATCAACACATCTGGCCCCCGATAGCTCCCGCTCTCGCATGGAATTGTCCCCATCGAGGCTTTACCCTAAGTCCTATTAAGTCCATAGGCACCGACTTATGTAAGCTATTGTGGGCCGGACCCATTGGTTTCAAGTTTATAATTTATATTGTTGGCAGTTTGCTGCCAGATCGACTGGACTCATATTATTGCCATTTTTCTTTCACATGGTCCTACCTACGCTGCTCTAAAACGTTCCACTGTATGTGGGGCAGAATATGTGGTTTCAATGTGACGATTCCCCAGCTCCCTGTGCAGTAGCAGTGCGCCGACTGCTACATGACACCTATCCCCACAGGTAGATTGGCCGTGGTGGTCTCTGGGGATGGTCTTCGAGGTCACCACTCACTCTGGCTTACTCTATTTAGGGTAATCTAAAAGCACTTGTTTACAAACCCTATGAATAACCGGAGCCACCCGATAGCATTGTGACACGGTTACATTCAGCTGCTATTATGGTTGACGTCCCCAACATGCGTAACAAAGCAGTGCTATAAGCAGAGAAACAGAGACAATTTTGAAAACCTCTGAAAGATATCCCTTATTGGAGCTGATGCAACAAATTGTGGCTAAAAAAAGTGGAGTGAAATGTTTTTTTAATACTTACATGTCAGATTTCTCGAGACGTAAGGGCCTAACACATATTTACCCAAGAGTATTTTTTACTTAGGTTTGCTCATTTACTTATGTGGTAATACCCGTATCCACAAATTACCTGACACCTTGTATATATATTATATATAATAAATATATTACATATTTATTTCCTTTCCCATTAGTCTAAATCATCCTACGTGTAACCCAGTTGGGTGGAACACGATGGAGCAACAACAACACAACAACAACAACAAACGGTAGCATTCTTAAGGAGATAAAACAAAGAAAGAAAATGTACACTATCTATTATACTTCCATCTGTTTCCAGATATTCTGCCACATAAGTCATTCTCACTTGAATCCAGCAATATCATTAGCTGCCATAATACTAGGAAGAATCAACATACCTCTGGCCTTTATCTATGTGTTATCTCAATGCAGTGGAGCCATCGCTGGATTCGGCGTCCTTCAGGTAAATGCTATATTATTATTATTATTATTATTATTATTATTATTATTAGCACCGCGTCTAACTACCCGTTCGGGTTATACGCACTTCCGCTAACGTGTAATGGTAGGGTGATTGCGAGATGAAATGGAGGACCTACAGTTTAACGTGGAATCCGAACCACGGTGGAGGCCTGGCATTCCCCACATTCACAAGATGTCTTGTCAGAGGAGAAGGAAGGGTTTGGTAATCAGATAAATCTGTGCCGGGGCCGAGGATTGAACCCCAGACCCCCAACACAGAAGTCTGACACCTTACCCCCTAGACCACCAGGTCACCTTTTGTAAATGCTATAATTCTGTATGAAGAATAAGACATTTTATTAGTAAATTAGTTATGTCAAGTGTTTCAAGATGAGGGGTTTTTGAGGGTGAGAGATTTTTTTTGAGTGATCGTGCTTGAAAATGAGTAGATTTGTATGATAGAATATTTAAATGTGAGAGGATTTGATAGTGAAAAGATTTGACATTGAGGCGATTTAAAAGTTGCACGATTTCTGTTTGTGGGGATGAGAGTAAAAGGGGGTAGGGGGATTTAAAATTTATTTAGTCAAGAAAGGCAGAGGTTGGTATAAAGAAATGTCTTATCCCACTTTATTTAGTTACTCTTCCCATCATGACAAGTGTGTTCATAATCTACAGCTCAAAATGAAAGGTCGATCAGCTGTACTTGCGGTAGGTAGTCTCATTTTTTCATCCATTCTCTGAAAAATGATAACGCGTGAAACATTCTATACTACTAACCACAAATCCAGTATGTTAATTTTGAATCACAGGTGCTGGTACCAAAGAAAGTTCTCGATATCTCTAGATGCAACACATGTACGGGGGAACTTCACGAAGAACTGACTCTGGCTCAGGCAGTCGTGTTGGAGGGGATAATCACCTCTAGTTTGGTGTTGATGGCTTGTTCCACATGGGACGTGAGGAATAGGAACAGACATGACAGTACACCACTCAAGTTTGGCTTCTTCGTCACCGCTATTATTGCTTCAGAGGTACCTCTGGTCCATTAAACCTTCTCTGACACTTGTACACGTGACTAGATCTAATTTAATGGCAATTTTAACGTGTTGACATATTTCATAAATATATCTACGTACTTGGCTTCAAAATATTTATGAAAAAATGTCTAAAAAGCTATTCTATCGATTAAAAGTACTGTACATACGTTTTGATGACTCATTTTAAGACTTCATGTTCAAGTACTGTTGACTGAATTTATCAACTCAGAATATCTTGCTATTTTTTTAATTCTGTATTCACACAAATAAAAATTATTCCCCACGAGAGAATGTTTAACCGTTATGTTTACCAGTTTCCAATTTAATAAAATTTAATATAAGATAGTGAATGCTCTCAGAAAATAGATGAATATTTAATTGGCTTTGCACAACACCCAAATTCACATTTATTAATCAAATTATGGTATTCAAATGTATCTCTGCACTAATTAAACCTTAATATTTATTATTAGTAATTGTAAAAAAAATAAGTGTCCTTACTAAAATAGGTATTGTGAAAATATTATGTTTAACTTTCAAGCAGCTCACAATACAGTCCTTATCAAATGGTTCAATTAAATGTGCTATCTATCTAGAATGACCTTTAAGGTCTAAAAAGGATCGGAGCTTCCGAGAGGATTAAGATGATCTGGGGAGGTGCGATTTTTGGGGCCCCCTTAAATACAAAATAGTCACAACAATTTACGTGTTTTATCAACAAAATATTTAAACTTTGTACGTGAAAAAATATATAAATGTTTAGTTCCAATATTAAGCGATATCATTCCTATATTTACAATGCTAACCTCCTTTAAAAAGATAGGTTAGGAAATCAGTTAAAACAAATTGCTTTGTGTAAGTGTATTGTGACAAGAATTTCTGATGTAAAAGAGAGATTTTAGGAAATAATCTCATTTATATAATTTAAAGTAATAGTCTATGGTATGAATATTTACAGTTTCTGAATAGATGCTAATAAATTTGTACCATATTTCATCCAATACAAATAACAAACGTATTCAATGATAACTGATTAGCAATGCTCAAAACCTAATACAGTAGCCCCATGGCTTCTTTGGTGCTGACTGACAGCTCACAGCTGACATCTGACAGCCAACATTTAGGTATATGCCTAAATGTTGACGGTCAGAAGTAACAGCTGCTAAACATATGTTTTTGCAGATCATATGATTCAGCGTAGGGATACATAATTTGGTCTGGTAAATTTTCAAAGCTGTCAGTTAGCACCAGAGAAGCCATGGGACTACTGTACATTATCGTATACAAAAATGGTGACCACTATTTCCATCTAAGTGTATGCAACACTGATATGTAGGCCTAATAATAATCTTTAAATGAATGAATTATAATAATATAGTTTTGATTGCTTATATTACATACAATAATAGTGTGAAACTATTTACTGTAAACTAAACTTTTATAAGTATAAATAAGACAAAAGTTCTCCAAAATATTGTGTATAGGTGTAAAAGTGTTTTGTGTGGTGAACTATATTGAGCATGACATTTCAATTTTACTTGTTTGAAGTTTAGTTAAAATTATGTTCTTATATACAAGGCACCATACACTGGAGCGCACATGAACCCCGCTAGGAGTCTTGGACCTGCCCTGTGGTCTTGTAAATGGGACAACCACTGGGTAAGTTTTTATGATTATTGTTTAAAATGTTTAACATAATATATGTCATAGTCTAAGAGGTAAGAATTAGAACAATATCATCATCATCTTCATCAACTGCTTACAGCCTGGAGGGGGACGAGGACTTGGTCTAAGAGGTAAGAACTAGATTATTATAATCATCATCCACAACAACTGTTTGCAGCGAGCCCATAGCCTGCTCAGATTAGTAAAATGCTTCCATCTTCTTCTATCCTTTCACTATAAGAACAACTTAGAGGAAATTCACACACATTGGTTAAAACCAGTGTTTTACAAACTTTGGTACTCATACTCCCAGGGGCATCCGAAGTATTTCAAGGGGTATCCTACGTGAAATAACACTAAGTTTGATTAACCATCCATTTTTATAAATAATAGTAAGTCATACAGATAAATTTAACGCAAACTTTGAAGTCATGTTATTGAAAGGAGTTTTCCTCTACTGGTTATACAATTTTATATAAAAAGAATGATGTTTAACAGTATATAGATTTATTACAATAAAACATAAATAACAAAATTGAGGTTTACAATGATATTACAGGTTATACTTTGAAGTTTGATGCAGATAATTAGACTTTGTGAATTTGAATATTCTGCTGTAGCTACTAGGGCTGTGCAGGAGCCGGGCTACTGGATGAATTGTTCTGAAGAAGAAAATAATCAAGTAGTTAATAACAAAATATAAAACAAGATATCTATTAAACTCTTAATCAGTTATGCTAGACTGGGTTGTAAGATAATCTCTTTGATACTTTATGTAAAAAGATAAACAATAGAAAAGTTCCTTGACTACAGTGGTCGATGGCTAACAAACAGGTGTCAACAAACTAGTACTATGGCTGGTCTCTCCCTTACGGTACTGCCAACGCATTCTATAGTACACACAAACCTAGTTGCAACTAAACTAAGAGTAACACTAACACAATAGGAGCCCAAAACCCGGGCAAAATAAAAGGGTATTATTTTCGCGAACCCCACTATGACTCTTTAGCAGTTCCCCGGTTTGCTCACCGAAGCTAATACCACAGGAGAAGCGTGACTGCTTCCATGGCTGCAGTGGTTCCAACGGCCCAGACTTTATAGTTGTCATCGAAGTGCGTCATCCTGTCCAGGGTGGCGATGTATCCGACGCCTCTAACTTCATGGTCGACGTGGTCTTCGATTCGTGACGATGCAGGAGTTCTTCCTTCAACGTTGGGTTGCAGTAAATTGGCTCTAATCGGAACCTGGACGTGGCCTCTTATATAGTACTCAATCTGATACGGACGGAACAAAGCAGAGAAGGTGATAAACACAGGAACATAGAAAGGAGAAATACGGACGAAGGCAGGCAGAAAGAGAAATTAACAAGAGAAATCCACTTGCGGGGAAAGGGAGGAACAAGCTTCCTTGGCTCACCGCTAGAGTCTCTTGACGTGGAGTGGGTCAGTGGGTCGAAATCGATATGCACTCCTTTCCTTAGTCAGGTGTTATAATGTAAGCACGTGTGGCTGCCATCTTTGAATAATTTTCTTCTACCATGTGGCAATTCAATCGAAGAACATCTTGACAGGGTGAGTGGATATGAAAGCAATTTCTATTTAAATATCTCTGGTATGATTATATTATTTAGGATCCGTTATTATTTTTATGAGAATTTGTGATATAGATGTACTTTACTATATTTTCTTGTAGACAGCATGGCAAGCGTAAGTAAATTTATCCGACATCATCCAATGGCAAAGGGTCTGCGTTAGCGTATTTTATTCATAAATATGATAATATTAATCCTCTTCTTTGATAACTGCTACAGTATTTATCGAAAGACAATATTTTTAACAACCACGTGTTTCAGTTTAGGGAGGGACGTAATTTAATTTGACTGCAACCAGTCAGAGAAAATAAACTTTGAGGTAGATTATTTTTTAAATATGTTAATATTGTTTCTTTCTTTCGTAAACTATTAAACTATTGATTTTTTAATTGTAGCTGTCCAATCTATCTAATTTACATGCTACATTATTATCCCCCTCTCTTATGGCTTTGTTTAACATACCATTAAAGCTTTATTAAAATTCGAAACAAACTTTAATGCTTTACAAAAAAAAGGTAATTTGTTTCCCTTTTAAAAAAAATTAAGAGCTTTAAGGGGTACGTTGGTTAAACCCTGGCTCTGAAAGGGTGACTGGTGAAAGTTTGGCGTTTTAGAACTAAATAAAAAAAAATCACTCTCAGTGTTCCTGGTCATAATTCGAGCATCAAACTCCCTATCAATGGTGGCCAAGTGAAATGCCTTATTATACCCCTCAATTATTGCTCCACATGAAATCTAAAATCGACTCAACTTAAAATACACAAAAGTATACATGGAGCAAAATGTTGATTAAATAAATGAATAACGGGATATCAGTACTCAAAAAATTGTTTGTTTAAATAACTGAAAAACAACCATTTTCAGATTAAATCTTTATTATTATAACATTAAAAATTGCTTAAAATAACTTTCTTTAAAAAACAGTTAAAGCCATTAAATTTAGTAAATTAAATAATATACTGAATTCTTCTTTTTCTATATCTTGTCCCACTCACAAAGAGTGGACATTAAATCAATACAAGTCACAAGAACTTGCGAAGAAGTTTCGGCGGACTTGTTTTACAGCTGGATGTCCTTCCTTAAGCTAACCCACGGCATCTGCCCGTTGAAACAGAGTGAATTATATTAACGAGAGCGAAAGAGCCAACCAATTTTTCCGGGAAGATACTTTCACATACCTTCTGAGATCTTTTATGTCTCATAATTGACATGGGAACAAAGGTTTTATTTTCCCTTAGAAGGAGATTTTAGTCGCTCAAAAAGAATCGGTTGGCTCCGGCTGAGTTTGAACTCAAGAATATCTGGTCCTAAGGTGAGCACTTTACCACGAGACCACCTAGGTTGACAAAAATCTCTTGAATTGTTCTTGACAAATTACATATTATTTATAGCTCTAAGTTTGACCTAAATAATTTCACTATTTTAACTATAATTAATACATTCATCATGAGCGTTATTAATGGATGAAAAATGTGAAGGGTAGCAAAGAGGAAATGCATTCTTTGGAGAGTTGGTAGGAAAACAGGGAAAATCAATCTACCAACTGCCTTCCAGTATATATGGCTGGTATTTGAACCCTGACCTTCCTATGAATGGCAGCAAATAGTATTTTATACTAGTCTAGCACCATAAACTTAGGTCCCCACTGCAGATAAAATGTAATTGTGACAATTATTCTAGATTATCGGGCCTGGCCACACAGACAGGTGGCTAAAGTACAACCTCAACAAACTACACAAAAGGTTTATTGTTTTGGGACTTTTGTCCTTGGTCACGTAAACGATTTTTCAAATGATACTGATCACCAGGTGTGGCAGCAGGCAGGATACGAAGGACATAATAATGCAACCATGGCTGCCAATAACGCCACCTGTTATATGTAGCTATTGTAACATATTTACTTACTCTATGGCATTACGAAATCCAAAGTTCATTGCCGCACCTACAAAAGTATGCCACTGATCCTTATATTGAGATAGTTCTATCCGGGATATATTCAAGTCCATTCTAATGTTAACATCATATCCGCGTCTAGGTCTTCCTAATTATCTCTTTACACTGGGTTTGTCAGTCAGTGCCCTGAAAAAGATTCACGTTTCTCCAATTCACGGTGCATGCTCTGCCCACTGTAATCTACGAGATTCGACAATAGCAACAATATCTTATGATGAGTACAGGGTGCGTAGCTCATAATTATTTATCCTCTTCCACTCCCCAGTATTCGCATCCTTTTTGACCAAATATACTCCTAGACACCTTGTTTTTGAACCCCCAAAATTTGTTTTTGTCAGGTAAGGCAAGCGACCACGCTACACCCATTGAAAACATACGGTAAAATTATTGTTTTGTATCTTCTGAGTTTTACATATTTTGACAGCAGACGATATGTCGAAAACTTACTAATCGAGTACAAACATTTCTCGACTGTATTATTTCCTTATTAGTGTCAGTATTGCTATTTAAAATTGTAACTAAATATTTAAACTCATTATCCCTGTCAAATGATATATTAATCGAAGTAATCTCTAAACTATCAGCCCCAATTTGTGTTCTCTGTGTGATCATATACATAGTATTTTCAGCGTTCACTTCTAAACCTATTTACTTATCAGCCTCTAATAACATTTTTGTATTTATTTCAAAAGCTTACTTACTATTTACCTACAATAGATACATTATCTGTGTATCTTAATAGTTGCATTGTACCGTTTAATGTCATAATGCTTTTAAAAAACAAATAGTTGGACTTGCTTTATATTTCTTTAATACCCCATTAATTGGACCATAGCTATTCGTTTGCTTAAACAATTAGTCAAGAAAATGGTAGTTTTACAACACATTATACCTTACATAAAATATATGTTCACCTTGGACATAATTTACATTTTCATTTCATTACTTCTGTACTTGAATGTAATTTCTTTTCAGATATACTGGGTTGGCCCAATTGTAGGATCCATCCTTACAACTTACACCTATAAATTTGTTTTCGCCAACTCCGCACTGGACAAGAGTTTGGACAAAGAATGCACAGACAATACACAGACAGAAGGTTGCAGGTTGGCCACATTGCAACAAGAGATTTTGAACGCGAATATTAAAGAGGATGAACTACTATAGAAATAAATGATCAAATAGTATAGTGCTGAGTAATGTCAGCAGGTTTGAGAATACAACTTAATAGAATGATTGTAAGGGAGAGGATGTATAGGATTAGTAAATTCTAAAAATAGCAGGCAATAGGAACTAAAAATAAATATAGACACATATTTAGGCATTATAAAGCAAAACAGACACCATAATTATTCACTAAAACTCTTTTTATTCATTCTTATATTCCAGGATACACTTTCAATAAATACAAATTAAATACTAAATGTAGTTATGTTGTGTGACAAAAAAATTTATATTGCTAGAAAGCTATATGGACTTTCCATGCAATGGTTCATCCAGTGGGTAAACTTTGAACCCTAATCCTTTCTTCTTCTTTCGCTCATTCACCTTCATCGTTGACTTCGCAGATCGCCCCGTGAAAAGCTCAAAGTAGGTCTAACACAAGTAAGGAAGGCAAGACAACATCTTGCACTCACATTCATAGGAAAACTTACCATTCTTTCAGGATATGGTGTTCTACAAACGAAACAGTTCTTGACATACTCTCATGCTCCTGTAATAATATGGAATAAATGCGCCGCTCTTTTGGCGTCAATAATAAAAACTATGTGATCAATCAACCCGCTTCGGGCGTCAATAATTGATACACAATGGATTAATTCCCAGATAAAAGATGATGTGATGACTTTAGGTTGTCTTAAGCTCCGTGATCGAGCGCCTATCATCACTGTACGGAAAAGATACCGTTTAATCAGCTGTCTATAGCCCCGTGTTCGAGCACTAATTAAATCGGTATTAATATTATTAAAGAAAGAGAAATGTTGTTGGCTGTTATTTCACACACGGTTTATTTATATTACACCAGTAAATTATTTGCACATATTTCAGTTAAATGTTTCTTATCACTGCACACTTGTGATATTGAAGTGACTTATATTATAATGTGTTGGACTGTGA
>CABFVX010000557.1:0-27934 GCA_902151425.1 Timema shepardi
CCCTTCCTAGTATGTCAATGCACCTTATATAAAACAGCCATCCCTCGCTTCACAATTTGTATTCTAATGTAACGATTCATCGAAGGAACTGCCTAGAAGTGAAGCAAGGACCAGTGGACTAAGCGAGCGGTGATCACGATGTTTAAGGCGTCGGCCTCTCCTCGCTGTAGATGAAGTAAAGTCAGTGACAATGAGTACTTAATCTACTTATCTTAGATCAGATCTTCGCGATTGTTTTTCTATGTCCATAAGACTAAGTTTTGAATGTCAGAGTTATGACTTATTTACTATATCCATAAGTCATAATTTTGAATGTTAAGAGTTTTGCTTTATTTGTATATGTATCCATAAGACCTAGTTTTGTATGTCAGAGTTTCTGACTTGTTTTTCTATGTCCATAAGACATTTGAAAACTGTTGTCAAATTTCAAGTTTTAATAAAGGACACTTAAGGAATTTTTACTCAATGGTTTTCAACTCTTTCTTCATGGAAAAGCGGCTGTTTTTTCTAAATTATACCCTCCTCACCTCTAATTTATTAATATAAAAATAAGATAGTTCTTAGGTGTGGACCAGCACTCACTGTTCTCTAATGTTGCAGAATTCATTGTGACTGTTCAATTTGTGATATTCTTTTATAAGGTCATCATTATTACGAGTTATTTTTCAACTACAATTTTACTTTAGCAAACCCTAAAAATTATGTCTAGAAGTGTGAGGTTTAAGTTGATTATTTTACTTAATTTATTGGTTTGAATATAAGATAGTCGATGGTCTTGAATGAGTAGCATGATAGTTATATGTAGCTATGAAAAAAAACTGTTTTTATCTCACCCATTGAAAATGCTCTGGTAGAAAACTAATGAAGATTTGAAATACTTATTTTGGATAGAAATATAAAAGCACTCACTTCACTAACATTTACAGTGAACCACTGGAAGCTGGACTTTCTTTTAAGTTGATCATTTGCCTCCAAGACCTTTTTTTTAAAAGTTATTTCCAAATTTTAAAGCTGAAAAATGCTGTTTTACATATTCTCCAGATTTTAAGAAAAGAAGGTCTAGATGTTTCAAATAAATTGTTCTGGCTCCCTCAACCTTCCAACACAATTCAAAATAAAAGCGTTCCAAAACGGAAAGAGAGACTATAGGACAAAAATACAGTTATTAGAGATATAAAAAATTAAAACAAAATAGGAAATCATGAAAATTAAAACAAAAAAAAAAACAGAATAATATGGGTGAACAGAAAAATTTAAATAATAGCATCTGTCAAAACTGATGTAAATCAGCTGAGAACGTTTGTTGTGAATGCAGGAAGTTTGCCACTGTCATTCTTCAGTTCAACACTACTCAACCGGCTGGCACACTTCCCATAATTCAGTATAATAGTTCCTTAAGATGGCGGTATGAGTCAAAAAAGCTCCAATCTTACCTAATAAATCTTCAAGGAAAATTACGTTCACATTCTATCCTGTGTTTAAAACAAGTTAGTGTCTTAAAGGTAACTAATTAATTTATAGAGTTCATGAAAAAAGGATTTAGTCACAGTTTATATTGCCCTTGCTTCCAAGTAACAAGTCAACTGTGAATCGAACCGTAAATGGTGTGTGTGAATAGTTGAGTTCTTATAAGTTATCAAACTTTAATTAAGATTATAATACAACAAACTTAAACTAGATTGAATCCGTTAAATTTTGCAAAGTATTGAATACACAACAGCTCACAAAAATTGAATAAAGTTGTATTTCTGTAAATGCATGGATATGACATCTGGATGATAGGCTACATGTGAAAACGAGGTAGAATTAACATTAAACACACTTTCCAGGATAACTACTTTTATATATATCAAACCTCATAAATACTTTAGTAAATCCTTTTTTTAAATAATTTAAATATTGCAGACACCTCTTTTAACCATAATTCTAAAGCCTAGTCCACACCTACATACATTTGTCCACAAACACACCGACAAATGTATAAAGACTATACAAATACTGTTTGAAAAGTGTTTTGGACATTTGTCCACATAAAGAAATAAATGTTTGCAGACAAGTGTCTGTGTGTATTTGTATTCCGTTGAGGATGGAAAACACTCAAACATATGCTTGCATACAAGAAAGTGTAGACGGCCATTGCGGACAAAAGTATGTTTATGTTCAGTCACGTCTAGACCACTCTTTCGGGAATAACTCTTTTTCGAATTTACCGCTGTTTTTAATCCCTCTTTGTCTCGGACAATGGTGATGTGGATTTTCAAAAAAAAACTTGGCCTACATAAAAGACTTGTACAACACGCCATGCTTAAGGGATGTGCAGTTCATCGATTACAAGAGTAGACAAAGGAAGTGGACGCATATGAACATATTTCTAAACTTTATGGTGTAAGTCCACTGGAAGTTGAAAAAAAAGGATTTAATTGTTAAAAACCCAGTTCTGCTGTGAATACAAAAAACTAAAGGACAGTAAACACAGTGGATCTTCAACAAAGAAGACTAAGTGGTTAAGGTTCAAATATTTAGTGTTCCTTCCACAACAATATGAATTAAGGGGAAGCCGGTCAGCCTCATGAAATTCCTGAAGTCCGTCTTCAAACTATTTTCCGCAAACTCAATCCCTTCTGTAAACAATTTACGACTCCACCCCCGCCTTCGCTTATTTTTACTAATTGAAGTTAAATATATGTAGTCGGTACAGGCCCCCACAACTACCTCGCTCAGAGACATGTTCATCACTAGGTCAACAGTGTGGACACTGCTGCCCACATAAAACTGGAAACACAATTACAGTTGCCCAGTACATTTGTTACAGATATTTGTGTTCAAACATCTATTTGCAGACAGTGTATGTGTGTGTGGACTAGGCATAAGTGCATTATAAAACTATCATCAATGAAATGACTACACTAACTCAATTTGAGTTAAAATTTAACTTTGCCAGTTTTCCTTAGTACCCTTTGGCCCGTATGCAAGGACGATGCTGAGCACGGCCAGAGTACAGGCTGATCACTAGCAGGGCATGAGGCCTGTCGTGAAAACAGCTGTCTCGATCGTCTATGTGCACAGCACCATGTTGTGGAAATATCCTCTGAGTACGAGCAGAGTATATCTTGAGACCGCCCGGGACCAGACTTTGGCCTAGACTCAAGATATTGCGTCATAGATAGTACTAGTACGAGGCTCATACTCTGCCTGTCTCAAGATATTGCGTCATAAATAGTACTAGTACGAGGCTCATACTCTGCCTGTACTCTGCCTGTGCTCAGCATCGTCCTTGCATACGGGCCTTTGTCTATGAAAGACCAAAATAACTATTACATAACAATGATAAGAAAGACATGCTCATTTAGGTTCAAAAAATGTTTTGATAGTTACTATAATGATAAAGAAATATAAATTGAAGTTTTAAAATCATTACTAAATGTGAAACTGATTATAAGATGCAATTGTGATGAGAATATGAAGAAATGAAATTGATTTCTTTTTCTCTCTCATGGTATATATAGCTGCATCAGTTGGCTTTCTTCCCCAGCATTTAAATTATTTTCCAGAGTTTCCTTACTAATATTTCTAAGTCATTAGGCAAGTATTTGTTTCCATGTCATACCCAATTAGGATATAATGTACACTTAGCAATGTAATATTTTGTCGGAACATTGATCAATTAGGAAACTAGAGTAGGAATATGTTGTGCAGAAACTTTTAGGAAATATTAACATTTTGCTTTATTATTGGAGATATTTTATAGGTATTGATAATATCTATCAAAAGTTGCAGTTTTAGATCACATGATAAAGTAGATCAAATAAGTACTTTTCTAGTTGTTAGTTAAGGTTATTTCTATGAAAATTAAACTGTAGGTAAAATGAAGTGGGTTTGATTATAACATGAAACATGTCTTGTAACAATATTATAAAAACTTGAAATATTTACTAATATTCATATATTTAACCGATAAAAATAGGTGTGGAACAGTAGAAGACCAAAAATATATTATCTAGTTTTAAAATATAATTTATACTGTATATATTTTAAATCCTTGTCATTTTTATGAAACGATATGAACCAGGATAGTTAATGTGGTGAAAACAGATTTGAAATCTAGACAAGTAGTATAAAATATGGAATGATTAAGTTCTAAAATAGGTTTTATAAGCATATTAAGAACATGTCACGAAGAATGGTTTAGAAAATATAAACTTTTTAATACATTATGTAAAGAGGCTTAAGTGTGTTCTTGATTTAATAAACACAATGGATGTGTGTAGAAAATAAAGCACACTCAAAAGTAAAAATACTAACAAACCTTCACAAATACTACTAATATTTTAAAAACACATGAAATCTTTCTCAGGAAGTAAAAACCAAGCTTCTAATCAATCTTATACTGCTTGAAAGATATGGCATGAAGAAGTGAAATATGTAAGTGTAATTGTTTTTAGTTTTAAGGGTATATTTCACGTTTTACTATTTTTATTTCGGGACTTTTTTATTTGGGCAGCATTTAAAAATATTGTTTTATTGGTATTGATACTAAAATAGATTGAGATCCCATTATTTGACAATGGCACATATGAAAGTAGTTGTAACATTTGAAAATGTTGGATTCCGCCATTTCTACAATAAACTACAACGGTTGGCTTGCAAAGTACCTATTAAAAGATATACAAAGTGTAAACATGTTACTATATTTAATATTACAAATTTAAAATCTAGCTTTACCCAAAAATTTGGCAATAGCATTCCTTTTATGGGCAGCACAGCTAACTATATCACCAGATCCTGAGACTTCCCCTGGGGATTCCATAAGAGGACTGTAATAGTCGCCTTGTAAAATGGCAAAATTGTGCAACACACAGGCCGCAACAATCACTTTGTTGGCCACATTCACACGTGTAACGTCAATGTATTCAAGCCGTCGAAACCTCTTCTTAAGAATCTCAAAAGAGTCATCAATCAACGAACAAGCCATTTTGTGCAGTCGATTAAATTTCAGTTCTTGTTCAGAGTGAGTTTGATTACCATCCTCGTTGTAAGGGGTCAGTAACGTTGCAAGTTGAGGATAGTTAGAGTTTCCCAGGATGTGTTTGTGGGGCTCGATGAGAGGATCATTTTTGGATGCAAGGCGATCATAAAGAGGACTTTTCGGCAGAACTTTTGCAGGAGTTGTGTCTCCAGGATATCCTGTGTATACATCCAGTAATAACATCTTATCATCGCAAACAGCCTGTAATTAAAATTTAATATGTTTAAACGAATTTTTAGTTGGCTAAAAAAATAATTAGATTCAAATCTAATTTTATATAAAGTTTTAAGCTATAAAATACCAATCAATTTAACATTTCCTGATCAAAAGTGTTAAGAATCAAATGACTTGAATGACAATTATTTTTTGTATTATTATGATGATTTACCAATTTCTTTACATACATAATTTGTTATAAAAGTCAAGAAAAATCACAAAATAATAGCCTGAGTGTGTAAGTTAAAATATCTTGGTATAGTCTAGTTTGCCATTTATGGGGAGGTATAGTTTTGAATCATGATTGGTTGTAGTGAGGTGTATATTCATAATACAGTGAAACCTGTTTAACTGGGATCTCAAGGGACCAAACATTTTCTATCACCTATAGAGGTTTTTCATTTATCCAGTTTCCCAAATAAGCAGGTTAACATGACAATTGTCTTACTAATAGAGGGTCCCACTATGAGAGGTCGAAATTTATGTTTATCATATAAAGAGGTGGAAATGTTTATATGTACTTATGTACATACAAATGTAAAAGAAATGTATATTTCATGCTGCACAATTTTTATTTTAAAAAAATATTATGGCTTAAAAAATCAGTGATATTAGTTTGTATTAGATTGTTGCTTTAAGGTGTTTGTTTCTCCATAGTATAAATTTGATCAAATATGTCAGGATTATTAATATTTGACATCTAAAAATATTTATGTAAGGTTTCTAAGGCTTTTTCTGCGTCGCGCTTTGATACTCTCTCTAAAGGCTCTTCACAAGTTTCACAACCCTCCTCTTCTTCTTCTTGTTCTATCTCTAAGAACTCAGAAATAAATGTCGTCGTCAGTGAACTCTTCCGATACTAGTACATCATCATATATACGCACAAAATCCTCAAAAGTGGGCCGCTAGTCATTTTCATTGCTACTACAAGTGGCAATAATCTGGTTCCATTCTGCAAGTGTTTCACAGTTCTCTTCCTCCTCTTGTAATCTTTCAGGTTCGTGTTCATCCGTCACTTTGAATCCAGCTTTTTTGAAGCAGTTACTGATGGTGGTATTGCTCACACAAAACCAAGCTTTTCTCACAAATACTCATTGCCTGGAGGATGTTAATTTCAGGGATTTTATTCTCTTCTATAGATTTAAGAATGTATTGTACGACTTCTTTTCTGTTGTAAACTTTAAAGTTGTTGATAACACCTTAATCCAATTGATGTAATTTACTTGTAGTATTGTCAGGTAAATACAATAATTTAACGTAGTCTAATTCGGGCATATTACAAGCTGTGCAGTTATCAACAAACAAAACAATTTTTCTTTTTTGGGCCTTCATATTGGCGTTCACTTTTTCCAGCCAATCCGCGAATAAATCAGATGTCATCCAGACCTTTTTTATTGTTTTGATAACTAACAGGCAAAGTTTTGATACCTTTGAAGCATCTTGGATTTTTTTATTTCCCAATTAAGAGAAGTGGCAGTTTTTCAGTTCCAGACAATATTTCCACACACAAGCAGAGTAATTCTATCATTGCTCAATATACCACCATGGCAAGGCTGACCTTTGATTGTAAAAGTTTTATCCGGAAGACACTTGTAAAATAAGCCCGCTTCGTCAGCATTGAAGAAGTAGAAAAATCATGTAATAAAGCTGGGAGATTTTTAATCCACTGATTACATTCATTGTTGTCCACAGCGCAAATTCTCGAGCTTTCTTCTTAATCATTGGGCCACTTATTGGAATGTTTTTATTCCGTACCTGTTTCATCCATGTCGAGAGACATTTTTCAAGTTCAGGATACTCTGCTGGTCGTAGTCGTTTTAGTTTTCCTCTTCCGCCAATACACTGAGAACATATTTTCTCCTTATTTTGAATAATTCTATAAAGAGTTGTCTTTGGTAAATTAAACTCGGTGCACAGTTTGTCACGCGACATTTCACTATCATATTCCAACAATAACATTAATTTATCAGCGGATGTTAGAGAATTACACTTTCCTTTCGACATTTTTTGCACTGATATGTGCTCGTTCTCGTACAAATTCTTAAATAGTAATGTTAAACAAAGCAAGTATGGAAGAAATTAGACTGTTTGTAAACAAGTGTGTCATAACTTGTCTAAGCCTGATAAATTGTCTCAATTATGGGTTATTGAGCTACCAAGTCCCAATTATAGAGGTAAACATTGAAAAAACCTATGAAATCTAATCTCAGTTAACAAAGTCTGAAAATTCCCAGTAACAGAGGTATTTTAATGCAAAAGTGGCGGGATATCATTGTAATTATCAATAACAGAGGTTTCTCACATATCCGGGCCCCAGTTAAACAGGTTTCACTGTATATTATGGCACCTATCTCGCTAGACAGAAATGTGAATGAATATATTTATTCAAATTCTATCATCTTCCTCTCTATACTATTAGTCTAATTTATGTCCATATTAATCTACCTCAGTGGTGTGGCTACCTAACATGCTAGCTTCGTGTTGAGCTTAACTACCGAGGACAGAGAGGTCGAGGTTCGAATCTCACTCAGGTGAACAAGGGGTGGTTTTCCCTAGATGGTTTTCCACTCTCTCTCTTTACGAAAATGCGGGTTCACTTCCTTTATATTCAACCTTCCTAACTCTTAATTCATTAATGTAATTAGTACTTAAACATATAACCCGAAAGGGTAGTAAGATGCAGTGCTAAGTAGTATTAAGTATTCTTATACCCGGATTACTCGAAAAAGTGACAAGATGCACATTAAGTAAAGTGAACAGAACAACAGCACTCCTTAGGTTATTGATGTACCACCATAGTATGAAAAAATTCATCAAGCTACTAAATATACTTTTGGAAGTTTAAAATTGTATATAGCAGAGTAAGGTTAATTAATTTAACTAAAACCAATGGACAAATTAAATATGGTTGGATACCATTCGAATTAATACAAGAAACATGTTTCTTAGTCCAGTCAAATTAGACCAATTTTTGACAAATAAAAACATTAATCAGTAAGGATCTGAATTTTGGTATACATGCTTATTACGGCTTCGCATTGAACATACTAAAAGTCCCCATAAAAATATGTTGCGCTCGAACCGCCATCTTGGAAAAATGGTACACTTTTTCAGTTTTTTGCCTATATCTCGGTAGCTATAACTGATGCAAAAAATAGTTCAGATAAAAAAATATAGTTTATTAAATTGCCTATAAAAAAGCATATTAACATTTTTCTTGTATCCCCAATACTTTAGCTGTAATCTGACGTTGAATAGTAAAATTATTTATATTTTGCCTTCGAGAGAGACATTATATTTCCAGACTGAGATAGTTCTATTGCTGTCTCGACGATAAGGGTATCAGCATCGTCTTGAGCTTGTCTGACCTCCAATCCTTCATTTCGAAATCTCTTTGAAATCAATCGAGATTTGTTTTTATCACTACCCAAAAGATTTTATTGTGTTACTTTAGCGATCATAGTAGCACTGAAGATTATGTCAGTGCTAGAATGCTTTATAGCACAACGACACTGGTCAGTTTTTTTTGGTGCTGCTGGAGCAATCAGTGTAGCCATCAAAAACAATTACGAATCTCACTCCAAATTTGTTTTTTATGTAATCTACATATGCTGCGCAGATGAACTCATATGGCTGATTTTGGTGCCATATAGTATGCGATTTAGTAGAAGATATCCACCACCAATAACATCTGTGTAATCCACTTGATTTATATTTTCACATGATTCTTCGAAAATGTCATACAAAGCAGATTTTTTGGTTTTTCGCATACCCGACCGACTCATTAAAAAGAGCAAGTGAAAATGGAACCAGCTCGTATTCCAGCAAATATCTGCCGCTCGGGGCTTGGACTCTTACCCACAAAGTGGGCCCTAAACGCATTCTGACCTGCTAAGGACCCCCCATAAAATGCCTCTCCCTTCTCTCTCTCTTGTCTGTTTGTCTAAAGCAAAAAAGGCAAATCGAGGACAAAAATATAACTAATTTTGCTATTCAACGTTGGATTACAGCTAAAGTATTGGAGATACAAGAAAAATGTTAATATGATTTTTATAGGCAATTTAATAAACTATATTTTTTATCTGAACTATTTTTCGTATCGGTTATAGTTGTCGAGATATAGGCAAAAAACTGAAAAAGTGTACCTTATTTCCGAGATGGCGGCTCGAGAGCAACAGATTTTGATGGGGACTTTTAGTATGTTCAATGGGAAGCCGTAATAAGCATGTATACCAACATTCAGATTATACCGATTAATTTTTTTTTCTCCTAATTTGACTGGACTATCTGGGAAAATAAGCCTATTATTAAACTATATTTATTGTTTAGGTTTAATCTAGTCACATTTTGATAGAAAGGGCCTTTTAGAAAATACAAACTTTTTGTGGCTATCATTGATAACATTTTATTGTATTATTAGTTTTATATCTATCAAGACTTACAGCTGCAGATCCCATAACTTAACGTATGAATTTATGTAGTTTCTTAGGAAAATTGAACTTTATATGGTAGAGCAGTATTTCTCAACATTTTTGACATCCCTGATATTTTTGTCACAAAGAAATAGCAATAATCAATGTGGTTAAGTGGTTAACATAGATAAAGCAAAAGGCATAATTATAGCACACTTAATTCTTACGTTCAAATGATCCTAGGTTATGGGCTTATAGGAAGTATTAATATATTACAATGTATTTGAAGTTGGATTTTATCCTGTATATGGCTTTCAGAAACTATACAATGTTGAAAGCTTGATAATTATAATGAAAGAAGTTAGCTTACAACTTTATTTAATTTGTTTGAATGACTTACTTTGTGTAGGAGTCTTACGTTCAACCAATCATTCAAGTTATAAGCTTGTAGGAAGTGCTGTATTTTCTCTACCATGATGTTGGTAACAATCATATTTTGGAAGGCTTCATTTTGTACCAGAATCTTAAGATATAGTTGTATTTTAGTCAATAAGAAAGTGTATATTAAGATGAATTGTCCCCACATTTGTGTGGAGGGAGAGTGGAAAACCAATGAGGTAAAACCACCCTCATTACACACAAACGAGATTCAAACCTCAATCTCTTCATCATCGGATAGCCTAGTCTACTGCTAGAATAGGCCTAGCGCCTTCTAAACCATGAGGCCACCGAGGCAGATGGGATGCATTTTTGTTTTACGTACAACTACCCTAGGGAAAGGTGGTCCTACTTACCTGCAACACAATTCCATTAATATCATTTCCAGAATTGCCAGGTGGTTCTCGTACCCTGATGGAACACGAGCCAATCACACCAACAACTCCAGGAAACCCGAATTGGTTCTCAAAAGAATCAGTGATAGTGGCACATTCCTCTTGAGTTGGCCAGCGAATATATTTTTCAGCCAACAATGCCAGTTCGTTGCAAATATGATGGAAGATGTGATGTACCACTGCCTTGGATACCTTGAAGATTTTGGATGCTTCTCGGTAAGAAGAAGTGTTTCCCAACATCCAACATGTCATCAGTAATTTTTCTTCGAGAGGAACAGATGGTGATACTGATTTGTTACCATACCTTAACCTTTTTCCGAGTACCTGAACAAGACTCTGAAATTTTTTTTAAAAGAAGGGGCAGTAAGATAAAGCATACTCACTTCTAGTCAATATTAAAATTCATCTTAAAAGTGCCATCTAATTCAGTAGCCTCATGAACTAAGGTGCTACTCTTGAAATAGAGTTTACTGCTGAAGACAGGGAGATCAGGGTTCGATCCAGGTCGAATACACTTAGGGTGGTTTTCCCTAAATGGTTTTCCATTCGCTCTTCATGTAGATGTGGGTGAACTTCCTCTATATTATACATTCCTAATCCCTAGCATATTAGTGTAATTATTATAAAGGCATATAGCCCTAACAGGTAATCAGACGCGGTGCTATAAAAAGTACATAACTTAAGTGCATATTTTGACTGTTCTCAAATTATAGTTTTATAGTTTGATTATCATAGCCAGAACTTTTTTTGACAGTACTTTTTTTTAGCGCGTCATACTACTCATTCGTGTTATATGGAAATGACAGTACTAAAACTACTTTAAGGCATAACTTACCTACAAAATGAGCCATGTGTACACACACCTGTTGTTTTTGAGTCATAAGAGATATGTTGTTAACTTTTGCTTATGTTTGTTGAGCTACACTTATTTTTTAGCTCTTCTAAAATTCATTATGATGATCCAACAGTATAACATTAAAAATAAATCTTAGACCTAGCATTGATTAATTTAACCTTGATGTGATTGATGTACATTCAAAGCAAGGTTTGTATTCTACCTAATAAATATTTTAAATATTGCTTAATAATTTGTGACGCCATCTAACATGCGGGTGTGTCAGTAAGTTATGGATTTCCAAGAAGTTGGTAATTATTTAAGGTAGAAAACATTTATGGTTCCTTTTGAGAAAATATTTTTTTACAAAAAAAAATCTTACCATGCAGTGTTATCTATACCAGTCACAGATTAAAATATTTTGTTTAGTTATAGGCCTATAATTGTAATTAAAATGTCTCTATCATATACACGCACACACATAACTTAACAATCTTGAATGAAAAATAACAAATCCCTAAATATATTAATCCATCGAAAATTTACTATAATTGAATTGTAATAAAATTAATTCCTTAATATTTTTTTTTTCTAATCTCAACTAGCCTATGCAACAATAAAAAAGTGATTGAAAACCAAAGTTTAAGAAATTACTAGGCCTACTTAAAAAACTCTAATACATAAAACATATAGATATTATATTTAATTATAATAAAAACTCAATGATTTGAGCCACGAGTAAACTATACTAATTGAGCGGCCCCTGCCGTTAGCAATGATAGTGCCAACACTTGCAGATAGAGGGTGTCACATGGTCAACATGACCACTCTATAGTTCGTTCCACAGTACAGGTACAGGTGCAGTACAGGTCTTATGGAACACGCAGTTGCCAGATCTCACCCACTCGAAACAGATGGGCTACTTTTACATTCTATACACGCTATGGCAATCAACTTTAAGTTTGAGCTGTCAATATATGTGTATTATTCTGTTTATTAACATATTAATGCCACTTTTATTATACACTGTACACTGTCACCTACAATGAATAGGTTGGAGATCTAATCCTTTCAAAGATGATCTTCACAAGTACATAGGTTTGTAAAAAAAATATTCCCTGTTTGCATGTGAATGTGTGTGAACTTTTATAAACAATTAGGCCTACCTAATTCATCTTTACTATAGTAAAAGCTAAAACTCAATAATCATAAAAATAAAAAATTAATATACAATAGTTTTATAGATTAAAATACTGGTAATTATAAAGGAGGGAGGATTCTAAAATCTATTCAAGGTACATTTAAGTTCTCCACGTATAGTAAATACCATATTAGTTTAAACCTAAACAATAGATGTATGCTTCATCGTTGTCCCCACACAAGGCCATGACTATATCATTTGTGAAGTAGTGTTTAGTGGATGGCCCAGGTAGCTCAAACTTTTTAGAGTGAGTAGGTGGCCTTATTTATGGGTGGAGGAGATGACACAGGGGATGATGAAGATGATGAAGTTAGTCTTATTAAAAATTTCTCCTCATCATCTTGCTGCTCGTCTGCTTCTCATATGTCATTTTAAATTTTGTTGACGTGATTTATATAATTGAAACAGTTTTCTACAGAAACCTTTTTATTCGTGGCAGATATTAAGGAGTTCATATCTTTAACCTTAAAACTAGCATTGATCATTTTAATAAATGATTTTACCTGAGCCCACACCATCTCTATAGGGTTAAGTTCAAAATGATACAGAGGCAAATGAATGACTTTTCAATCCACAGCCTTCGCCATCTCATCCACTTTGTATTTTTCAAATGTATGTTTGTGTTGCGAAACCAAATACAGCATTTCCCGTTTCAACATTTCGTCATCAACATCAATGTTCTTATGGATAAGCCACTCAGCATATTTGAGCTTTACGCCATGATGTGGTTGGGATCGTTTCACACCTTCTGCTGTGATAGGCTGCATTATCGATTACGATAACAATTCCTTCAGGTGTATAAAGGAGTAATTGCAATATTCTTGTTAGCGCTTCCATGATAAATAGTTTAAAAAATTAACACTATTAATCAATAGTAAATAATATATAAAATGATCATCCGATATAAAGTAAAATATTTTATAACTAAAAATATAAGGAAAAAATTAAAATATAATATGTTCAAACGTTTGATACAAATGACGACTAAGCCACCAAACACTCTTAGAGCTCTGTAGCCCCACGCCAGAATAATGACCGTAGCCCGTAACACAATAATAATAGATCACAACTGGAGAGAGGCTTCTTGGATGGATGTCAAACAGCTGTGTTTTGCTTTTCCAAGAGGACTGTTATAAGTAGGATTCATTGGTGTGAAGCTCAGCAAGGTTATATTTATGTTTACATGGAGTGCTACTCCTGAAGACTATGTGTTGACTTTCAGCATCTTACACTGATTTAAAGCAATAATATAACAGAGTAAAGTGGCTAAGAGTATGTTCACCAGTATTTTCCTGAAACTATGGAAAAATAACTGGTTAAAATAAACCTCAAATAATTATTTTGTATTAGGTGGATGTACTTTTCAAACACGTTAGTTATATCAACACACGACTTACAAACTACCCTAATACTAATAAAACACAACATCCAGTCCCCTAGCCGACAATTTACCAAAGATAAATCTCAGACCATCCCACTATCAGACCTTTCTCTATCTCAGTTGGCTCACGCTCTACCAACTGTTCTAAAGTGTTTAATTAATGGCAGTGAGTTCGACCAGGATTCGAACCCGGGCCTGATTATAAACGGTGGCAAAGTGTGAATGCGAGTGTAAAACCTTATACTGCCCAGTCACCCACCTCTGTGGGCAGCTGGTTTCTTAATTCAGAAGCATGGTGTAGTAAAATTGGGAGTCGCATATAAAATGTATTCTCAAATTGTTAACATTGTCTCGGCAAATACAATAAAACCTTGTTTATTAAACTATAATTACAAACGAAGATGAGTATAATGAATGTATAAGTGAATGAACCTTGTATTTTGTGAAACCAATATTAGGCCTATCAATTTTTATATGGATGGGAAGAACCAACGCTTCTGTTTTCAACGCTACAACAGAGCTTAACGTGAACCCTCTTCAACTTCAAAACGTTACCACACATAAATGGGGGGTGCTATTAGCCCATAGTTTTTTTCAAAAATAAATTTGAGCTTTTCTTATAATTTCTTAAACATAATGTACCTAAGCAAAATCAAAAGAAAAAAAAAGTTTCCAACAAGACAACTTTTTCATGTTTTACTTTAAATATTTCAGGAGGTATAATACGTTTTAATTATTTGTTTTTAGCATTGTATAAAAGATATTCCTTTCAGACTTTGCAGACGTTGTTCATAACTATTATAACAGCCACCATAAAATTACTGGCTTTTCCACACAATTGAAATTAGACTTATGACGTGATACATTTGAAACCTCATGAAGCTTTGACACAATGCATATTTTAATATTTTGAAAAAAAAAGTGATTTAAAAACATCAATGGTGGTTTAAATAGATATCACAAGATTCATAAGTATCTTCATTAATATTCCATGCTTATTTCATAGAAATAACGACATTCAAATTTAAGATACAAATGGCAACTCCGCTTGTTAGAAAAAGGACAGCGATAACGGAGAAACCAATGGGTTGGAAAGAGATGGTAATAATCCATAAGAGCCTCTACTGCAATTTGAGAGTGGAAGCCTATAGCTGTTAATCTCAGTTTTCTAAGCCAGAGCTGCCCCATCTTTACTCAACTAACTCATTTGTCCTCACAGAGCTGAGTTTGATCTTGTTCCAGACCCACTGCTTCACAGATAAATTTTGGAAGTGCTGGAGATCGAACTCGATATATATATGATACTGGGTACAAAACGTTTATGTTTTATTTTGAGATTCTTTTACAAACATCTTACCTTGCTGTGTTATTTAGTTCATAAGATACTAAAAACCGTTTCCCATTTATTATTGATTGGGTAATTAAATAATTTATTTATTAAATTGTCCCCATCAGCATACACATAAAATATTTGCTAGCAGTCAAAGCTAAGGGCTACAGATCTAGAGGTTTCGAGTTCGATCTCCAGCACTTCCAAAATTTATCTGTGAAGCAGTGGGTCTGGAACAAGATCAAACAAGATCAAACTCAGCTCTTTATATATATATAAAAAATGGTAACTTACTAGCACTGTACGTCTATCAAGTCTGAAGTGATGTTTGAACAAAGAATCTTGGCCATTCAAAATTGATTCGTAGGTTATTTCTCCTTTCTTAAAAACATTTGCGTGAGTTTGATCTTCCACAATGTTCTCACTACTTTGATCGTGATTTTTAGTGGGTGGACATTCTTCTAACGAGGCAGATAATAATGATACCAATACACTATGTCGTAATGATCCCATTTCAGATTTCATTAAATGATATATATGATTAGAAGCAGGCTTAGAAAGCTCTGTAATTGCAAAATTTATTAAAGGATTTTTGACAGATTTTAAAGTATCAGCCGCCATTTCTAAGTGGAAACTGAGAATCGATGACTATGATCGATCAGTCGAGGTATCGACTATTTTGCTGTAGCTAATCGACTACTTCCACCAATTCTAAAGCTCGCGATCCATTAATGAATCAAATCAAATTTAAATAATCGAATAAATGGTTCAAAAAATCTTATTTTAAGTTTTCATTTTAAAAAAGTTAACACTTTGAGTCGCAGATAAATATAAATAAGGTAGATGAATTGAAAACAAAAAAATACTGGCTAATTACTTTGACTGTTGAAATAGCGCTTCATCCAGAATATCAAAATTTGGATACAAGTGATGTACTACCAAAATAAATGACACCAAATATTTTTGTTGAGAAGTAAACACATTATATATTTATACTTTTACACATCTTTAATGTATATTGCATATGATATTAAGCATACTAATCAAAATATTTTAGCACTAACGTATTAATAATCATTGTATACCACTTTTATATGGTAAATATGTCAGGTGCAAACCGAGAAGAAAATGTTTGATTTTAGCGTATTTTGAGGATTAGTAGTACTTTCTCTGGAAAAAAAAGTTATATATGTATACAAAGATAGGGATATTTTGATATTCTGAAGAAAAAATCTCTTCATTTAAAGAAGATAATTTATTTTTTGCACTGCAGCTGATAGAATTTATATTTACCTGAAGGAAGAGTGGGAATCCATAGGGAAAATACTCTAACTAAACCCGACAAATTTTGCGCCCATGCGGAATTGTTTTCTGGTAGCCCTCTATTTAACTGGGGGATAAGAGACAAATATGAAAATAACCCCCAAAACTCACATTTCCAAGCCTAGAATTATTTTAATTTTACGCCCACATTAGGATAGGTTAGGTTGGTGCTTTGTTTGTAACCCCCTTCAAGCTGGCACCCCGGGAAGCCCCCCGGTTTGCCAGGCTCTTGGGCCGGCCCTGCCAATTGGCTATTTTTTATTCTCCATCAACACAAATGCTTCTAGACCATCATTTTACAAAATGTTAACTCTTTCATTCCTAGCTCAATAGTGAAAATATACGAGTAATGAACATGGATCACACCATAAAATATAGTGTATAAATAAGCCTTGTGAATAAATTATCCAAGCACCGTAACATTGATCTTTATTATATGGATGGATATGTGGCTGGACGTTTCGATCTGTCCTCTACATACCATTGTGTAAGAGAGATAGATACTTACGGGTATTGCTCTCTCTCCTACACACATTCAAAGCAATAGGGCATTTTGACATCGTTCGCCAATTTGAATGAATATTATGTTAAAAAAGTTAAATTAAATAAATGTGTTAGTAAAAGGTTTGAAGAGCAAAACAAAGTTTGAAACTAGTGACTTTTTTCTTTAAATAAGTTGTTGTAGGCTATTATATACTATGATATTTGAATAAATCTTGTTTTGGAAAGCATTACCAAAATCCTACCGTTATGAAGTATTTAGGTAGGAATAGGATAAAATATCACCCAGAAGAGAATTTATACTTCCGTTCTAGATGGCCATTCATCCTACCAAACGAATACTACACTGTAGGACTCTGGTATGAAATGAAGCCTACCAAAATCAGTGTCGAGTAAATAAATACTTCCTACAAGCTTATAACTTAAATGATCGTTTGAACTTAAGACTCCTACACAAAGTAAGTCATTCAAACAAATGAAATGAAGTTTTAAGCTAACTAGTTGCATTATAGTTATCGAACTCTCAATATTCAATATTATATGGTTTTTGAAAGCAATATACAGGATAAAAACCAACTTCAAATATTTTGTAATATAATAATACTTTCTATAAGCCTATAATCTAGGATCGTTTGAACGTAGAAGTAAGTGTGCTTATTAGTTCACCGTTATGCATGAATACAGACCCAGCCTAAGATAGATTTTCTGGTGAATCCTGTGGAGAATTATTTGTAGAACTTAATCTGGCAGGGCGAAGAGATTAGGCCATTTTATATTAATAAAAGATAAATCGATTTACGTATGACCTTATATACAATGTTTAGTATACACCATTGTTTTCTTTCTTATGAATTCTGAACTGTATGCAAGGGCACCCACAGGACCTTTCTTCATGGGGGCCAAATCAAGGGGTCTGGGGGTTTGTAATATGGCCTTGTGGCGGGCGCTAGTAATTAGTATATTGGCTATATTCTATAACATTGGTCCTGCTTGCCTTTGATTGAAAATATGTAATTATTTTATTTAATATTTACAAACATATTCTCCTGGTAATTATTTAAATGTAATTCAACCATCAGTGGGTTTGAAGGAAAATAATCCCATACATTGCATCGACCGTAACATACATACAAGACGTGTATTAGTTCATCTAATGGGGGTTGAAATTCAGTATTTGTCCGACTTTCATCCCATTGCTCTAGTTAGTGTAGTTCTTATTTGTGACGTCATAAATTTCAGTGGGGAGAGAAGGGGAAGAGCTGTGGATGTCTGGTAAAAATGCAAGCAGCCAAGCTACGACTTCTCCTGCCCAAAAGGTGACAACTATAACCGAAATCACTACCTCTCTCTTCTTCTTTCAAAACATATGGGGATGGTATGGCATAAAGGGGGAAATTAATATTGTCAAGGTACTGACCCCGTGCCTAAACATCTTTAAGCCCGGTACACACGACACACCTTCTTGTACAACTTATTGTAGCCTGAAGATGGGGTCGTGTGAACACCAAAACTTGTACAAGATCTGCTTTGCACAACTTATTGTATACAATTTCAGGAAATAGAACGTGTCTTATATCAGCCATTTTTCTTGTAAAACTTTTAAGTTGTAAACACGAAAACTTCATCTGATAGACAATTACTTTTTTTAAAAGCGTGATTGCAAGAAAAACATATAAATGCTTGAAAGCAAATAGTTATAATTAAAGGAGGTTAAACCCCAAATATAAAGCTATTCAACTGTTTTAAAATATATTAAAAAATACTTTTTTATTTTTATGATATTTAGGAATGATTAAGAAATTATTTACATTAAATACAAATATTTTCCAAATTATTCAAATATTATTTTCCCATAAAAAGGATAAAAATGCCATGTTTAAAAAAATATTGTATGCAATCACAAATGCCGTGTGAACAGTTACTGGGTAAAAATTGTATGCAATCCATGTGACCAAGTATTGTATAATTTCTTGCACAGCTTTTTGTACAAGAAGCTGTGTCATGTGTAACGAGTGTTAGAGTTTTGTGGAGTTTATTGTAGCAGGTGCTTTTGTTTTGTTGTGTGTATAATTGAAAGCTAACAAACGACATTTATAAGTATATGCCTATAATAAGTAATAAAACAATAATGTAAATCACAGAACAGAAGGACGCACAAGACCACGACTTTCATAAAAAAAACTCCAAATAGTTTCTTGAACCATATATTTTTTTTCCGGGACTTCCCCCCTTAAGCTTGGGAGCACCCGTTCCAAGTTTGCCTAAGAATTTTGCTCACAAGACGCTACTGCTCTATAACTATCTGTTTGTTGGCTGGGGGCACTGTTTGAACGATAGTTAAGAACACTGTTGGGCAGGATTAACTTGCTTCTTATGTTTATGACAAATGGTTGTTGTAGGCGAAGAGTTAAATGGAGTACATACTTTGACAGAATAGAGTAGTTGTTTCAGCAAACGACAAAGACCATTGTATTTTAAGCCGTGTGGCTGTAGTGATGTGTACTTTCTCGCAGATTGAGGTGGCTGCCTCAACACGACCGAGATTAAACTAATACAGCTTCCAGAGGGTGTAGGGAAACGATTTAATATATAACACCTTAGCTGACTTGCCCACTGCGTGAGGATTTCTGTATTTTTATGAGCTCACAAAAATGCCGCTATCTTACAAGAATCGTAATCTCAATTCAATAATCCAATTCGGAGGGGGTATACAATTTTCTATCTCATTCTATATTAAACAAAATTATGAATTTTTATTTCTGTTTGTCTGTATGTCATAAGCATTGCGTGATATATATATCACGAAATGCTTCAAACCTCTGCGTGTGAGATATATATATATATATCTCGCACGCAGAGGTTTGAAATTTAAAAATTAGTATCAACTGTGCACGAACATGTGCACCTCAAAGCCACAAAACTTAAAATTTAGATTCATTTTTTAGACTAATTAAAAACTGGATGGGAAGGAATAGAATAAAGAATTATTTTTCTCTCTGTTCGAAGCAAGAAAAAACGTTGCCAGGGGTAATGACAGGTATAGAATAAACGTACTATACAAATAGTTCAGTCAAAATGTCGATAATAGATGCATTAATTAAGGTAGTTTTTAATTTTGGAAATGTTGTATAGGTCAGGTACGTGAACAAAGATCCAAGTTTTCTAATTCCCACGAGCACCGCCAACTCGAAAAAACTTCAAAATGCTCGGATATTTTTAGGTTTTTGGAAAATAACCCCTAAACCATGCATTTGACAGAAAAGGTTATACCCAGATTTTTTAAATAATGTAAATATGTTAAAATTTTGTTGCAGAACGATTACCTACTTCAAATAAGTTCGAATATATAGCTCTTCAAAGTTCGGAGATTTTCCTGAAAAAAGTATAAGATTTCAACTGGTTTTTTCCCTGTAACTACTAAATGGCGAGTTCTACGATAAAATGTTATAAAAATAAGTTACAAACTAGAGTAAATTTCCTACAATTTGACCACATAATGGTTTTTCTACGTATAATACATCACTAGATACAGAACATTGAAAAATTTGGTTATTTTTTTAAAAATGTAAAAATTGAATTATGATTGTTATCCTAATTTTTATAGGAATGAGGTGTAATGGCAACATTTAAAATCACTTACATGCAACTTAAAAACGTTATTAATAAGAAAAATTTATGTGAATGAAGAAATTATTAATCAACATTGTATTTTTTTTTTAAAAAACAGAAATTTCACAATTCTTGCCATTTTGAATAGCCAGGACGATCATAATTAATAGTTTCAGCCAAGTGGTTCACATTCTGGTCCGTGTTTTCAGGTTCCAATAGTTGAAAGTTCTAACTCTTGTCTTCCAGCTGCTCATCTATCATGTCAATGGGTAATGAAGCGTCAACATCCTCTGTGTTGCAGTCAAAAATGAGGGGTGCTGCATTTTCGCAGTACTGCCCAATACAATGCTTCCATATCTAGAAGCACTTCAGCAGTGCTTTTATGCATTTGCACAACCATTTTAGCAGGCACAAGAGATGCAGAGAAGCAGGAATTCCGGAGCGGGGTTCTTTTCGGCTTTCAGGGGGAAGAGGCCCCATGGAGTGCTCATCCATCCCCATTCTAAAGGATTTTTCTCTTCTCCCAGCCACGCCTGCACTTGGTGGTATGTCCTCATGGCATGCAGCCAAGCAGCATCCCTAGTGGGAAGCAGTCTGGGAAGATGGAATTTGGTTTTGGTGGCTGCTTTTACAAAAATATGGTATCTCAGTTCGTCAAGATTTTGTGACGCATGATTGCCCTCATACAATTCAACCAGGAAATTTTCTACAACCTCTGCAAGTTACTCAGTTGTGGTATGTGTGTTAAAGAATGCTTTTGCTTTTTCTTGGAGCTCGAGATGCTTAGATAGTAGTGAGCAAAATTAGTTTTTCCCATGGCTGAAAAGTGTAGATGTTGTATCACATCCACTGTATGCATGCAGGAATAGAATAATGTTTGTAAAGGTGTAGCGAAAAGAGTCTATTGAGTAGAAAACATCAGCAGCTTTACCTTTTCCACACTTTTTAAGGTACACACTTTTTTTGACTGCTGCTAATCCAGTGAGTAGAGCAAGAAGATTTATGTAATCGCCAACGACAATCACAGCATTATAATTAGGGACCATGGAAATGGCAGTATCACTTGTATATTAGCTTTTTCCAGCACCTCCTTGAAGCACTTTTTGTTGTTGTCATTGGTGAGAAATTTATCCTGTGTACTTTGCAAAACGGTTGCTTTATCGAATATGATGTCTGGAGATGAACATGTAGTTCGATTAATTCGTTCACAAATTTTTTAGCTCTTTTGGTCATCATCAGAAAGATAACCATCGAAGATAACAGCCACATTCATACCCTAATGGGCTCTCCAATATTTTATATAGCTGTCCGCAATCACCCCAAAGGAGGTCTTTCTACGACACACAGCTTTGTGCAGTATATGCTCACCGTCAGCCACAACGTATTGGCTCCCCATAGGGATTTCCTCTTTTGTGAGTGGTGTGAATTATTTATATAAGGAAGATGTTGTCCCCTTACGCGTTTGCCCTCTTCTTAAAATAATGCCATGGGGTAAGGAGAAATTTTGAAATTAAAGAAGTCCTTCAAATCTTCTTCAGATTGTTTGGCAATGCACAGCCTGTGGCTTAGCATAAAGGGCTGTCGGTATAAATATACGTCGATTATATTTATAAGTGAACAAATTAAAGAACGGGGTCTCACAGTTGATATTACTGCGTGTGAAAGTGCAACACACTTCTTTTTCCAGCCGTCTAAAAAGCCTCGGTTGTATTTCACAATCCCACGTTCGAAGAAATGTAGCAGTGTTTGAAGGATTATAGAGGTTACATCATCCAGGAAATTGTTTGGTGGCATGTATTCAGTAAATCCGTACATCTATGAACGTATGTCACCTCAGAAAATATCAGCAGCGGCTTCAGTGAGTCGTAGCTTTTCTTTTTGAGGGTCTGACTTTTGTTTCTCATACCATGATTGTGAGAGAACCTTGGAGTCCACTTTTCTCAAACAAATTATGTTTTTTTTCTCCGGGGGCTTTCAGATATCAGCACCTGATCTCCATACTTCAGAAAAAGGCGAGCCTTAATCTTTCTTTGTCGGGGATGTAATCGCCTTAAACTTTTGCGATTAGGTCGTTGATGTCAAATTGGCATTCGTCCGAACTCTCCTCAAGGTATGAAATGATTTTTTCCATTGCTTCATCTACATTACTACACTGGGTACGTCCTCTTTTGCTACTAGTCGATGGTGACCTGAACAGCTTCAAAATAGGTGTTATCATGCATCCACTGTTACTAGATCCTCCACATTCTTCAATCGTTCCATTATTTCTCTCCCCCAATCATCTGCTCATTTTTCATCTGCCTTCAATATCGTCTCTCTCACTTGCAGTATCTCCACTCCGATCACATTATTTCGTTTTGACAATTTGGTCTTCTTCAGAGACTCCAAAAATTCGTTGGTTATCTCTTTTGCATACAAGAAGCGCCACTATTCAAATTTAAAACTTGTACCTCCTGATTGAAGAGATGTTTTCCCTTGTTGCTGGTCCTGTGAGCCTCAACGATGGTGTTGTGTATTGTGTGTTTTTGCATTTTGCTATGCTCATTTGTTTTCTGAACTATCCGGCCCGGAGGACCAATATTCAGGATTGACGGCTGAGGAATCCCTATTTGTAATAACCGGGAGGACTACTGAATTAAGCAACTCAGACTTAACTATTATTTATTGTATCACACGCACAAAAATAGAACTCTATTCTGTCGCTTCATTTTAGATTTTTTTTTAAACCTACAGGCCCATTGCAAAGAAAATGACAATAACAAATAAAATAAGCATAGCAAAATGCAAAGACACACAATAAACAACAGATGGTATGCTGCCATCATCTGTGGATTGTTGTATGTTTTATGAAAAGCAACGTGCACAGTAACCTCATTCAAATATGTCAATACACGTTGGCTGAAGTTGACGCTTAGCACTCGATTCTACCAGAGTTTGGATCCCTCTACTTTTCACTACTACAATTTCACCTTCACTCATACTATTTTTAAAGATAAAACATAAATTAGCATCAGAATAAGTAATTTTAAACGCAAGAAAATATTCATAACAAGGAAAACACATTTACTCAACCGAACTCAGAAAAGTTTGGGTTGCAACTGACGATAAAACAGGAGAAACGGAAGCGAGCTTCCACCTCTCTTCAAGCCTTTCAACCCCCACACAAAGCCCTCTATAACGGTACAACAGGGAAGACCAGAAAATAAGAGAGAAAAACTAGCTAGTACAACTTAATACTTAGTTCTAGTAATCAAAATTAGTATAACAAACAAAATTCAATTTTTACACTTTTCCAAAAACAACAAAGTTTTTTCAAAGTTCTGTATCCCGCGATTTATTAGACATAGATAAACCGTTCTGTTGTCATCTTGTAGGCAATTTACATTAGTTTACAACTTACTAAATTACATTTTGTCGTAGGACTCGCCATTTAGAAGCTACAGAGCAAAACTGGCTGAAAACCTGTACTTTTCTCTTTTTTTAGGAAAATTACCAAAATTTGAAGAGCAAGATATCCGAACATACTCGAAATAGAGAAATTTCTATGCCAAATTGCAGCAAATTTACATTACCTAAATAATCTAGGCGTAACTTTTTCTGTCAAACGCATGGTTTTGGATATATTTGACAAAAACAGAAAAAAATTGCCGAAAACTTTGAAGTTCTTTTGAGCTGGCGGTGCCAGCGGCACTAGTTGGAATTGGAAAACTTGGATTTTTGTTCACGCACCCGATCCATATAACATATATAAAATTCAGAACTACCCGAATTAATGACTATTAGGCAATTTTTGTGACAATTTGACTAAATTGATTCAAATTAGCAATAAATATAGTGTTTCAAAAATATATTTATTGTGATCACTTAATTTATTGTTTAATTCGTCATATTAAGATGTAAGTGTTTAAACTTGAGCTTACCATACTTTTAAAATTATACTTTAACGTGAAATCTCTTTTTTTTTTAAATTTGTAATAGGCCTACAGGATAAAGTATTATTAATAATAATTATAACAATAACAATAACAATAATGTGATTTGTATATAATAATTTGATTTTTTTAAATATAGAGTTATGAAAAATTTACAAGAAGTTCTGCAGCTCTAATTTGTACACTTATATCCATTTAATAGTAAAGAAAAATGTAAAAAGTATTAAGGAAAATATAACATTGAAAACATATGAATTATAATGCAATGTGCAATAAAGTAGACAATTGTATGGACACAGAGCTAGTTATTTTAAATAAATTGGTTTGAAAATAATGTTTGGTGTAGTAGCTTTATTTTAAAACTATGAAAGTAGAGGTTTAATTAATACAATTTAGTCTTTAAAAAACCGCACCATCTTATAAACGTCCAATAAAACATTTTAATATCCATTGATATCGTTATATATTTTATATCGATGATAATTATTTTCAATGTAAGGTTGAAATACCTTCCTTCTCCTTCGAAAATATGTTTCAAGAAAACGCCAACACAGTCGTTCAAAACAAAGAAACACTGCAGCCGTCATGACGCCTAATGCAAAAACTATTAAGATCGACGCTATATCTTGGAGCTCCACACAATTGAACAAGGGCCTAGTTGGTGTCTTCTTAACGATGTGAGGCCAAGAATTCTTCAAAAGTTTCTGAAGTTGTCCACTACTGCGCATAACCTGTAAACTGGAAAATGGAAATGAATGCTCAATGAAATATAATTTTGTTTCACTTAATTTCTCGATCCATTTACCATGAATGGTAACAATCTCTCCTTGACAAATTACACTATGATACTATCTTATAAGCTGCACCATAGTGATAGCTGCTAGCTTTAGGAGTAAACGAAAGGTAAATTACATTAACCTAGAAAGATAACAAGCTTACCTTGCTTCGTTCCAAATGTTGTAGATTATAAGATAGTATCATAGCATAATCAGTCAAGGTACGACTGCTGGGTTTTAGGGTAAACATAATGTGCAGTGTGTAGTGTACCTGATTAAATTAAATAAACATTTTTTTTAAATCTAGTAGATGTTACACAATTTTTTTAACAGTGTTATTGTACAAAATACGATTGTCTGATTTAGCTAGTCAAAAACTTTTGTTTTTATTTTCAATCAGTGAAAATCGTGTACATGATAGATAATAATTGCATTAAATATTCCATTAATTTTGTCCAATACATTTTTTTTACACTGATGATCAATGGTAGTTTACCCTAGCTATCAAATACACACACAGTTCAATTCTATGTGTAAATCTTTGAACATCTGAGGCCATACAATGATTTTGCCATTTGAAATATATTACTTCTTGTCCCTAGTAATCTGTTTACAATGATTTTCTCAAGTTTGACCTACTGCTTAGCTACGATAAGCAATCAACGCCTTCTATGTATCTTTGCTTGAAATTATTGGCTCAATAAACATTACAACTCCTGCAATCGAGCCATACCAACCCAGTGGCCACCGTCTGTTGGCTAAGATAGTGCAAATTTTGGGGGATAGAAGGGTTCATTTATTCAGTGCAACGAACCCTTTGGCCTTTAATCTCAGTTTTATAGATCATAGCTGCTACTTTTACAATCAAGTAGCTCCTTATTTGTTCTCACGAGGCTGAGTCAACCCCGTTCAAGGTCCACTACTTCACAGAAAATATGGAAGCGCTAGGGATCAAACCCGGGACCTATGAATCTGTAGCCAGGAACACCGACCACTGGACCACAGGGGTTAGATCAATAATCATGATAAGCAGCTCTGGTCTAGAAAACTGATATTAAAGGCTGGAGGGTTCGTTGTGCTGACCGCATGACACCCTCTATCCACAAATGTTGGCAATATCATCGCTAGCATCGGTGGCCTCTCGGTCGGTATAGTTCAATTGCGGGCTTACATAATCGATTTATTTCAGGGGTGGGGAGTGAGGCAAAATAATCGTAACCAAGTGGTACCCACTTGTAGTTGATGGCGTCTAACAGAGCATTCTCTTTCCGGGTGGCCATCGCAAGACTAGCCTTGAAGAACTTCTCCGGGAGAACAAAGAGTCCACAACTGAGAGAGTTGAAGATTCCCATGGCCACCTCGCAAGACGTCAGATAGGCGTATTTATTCTTGGTGCAAACTCTTTCCAAACCCTCCTCTATTGTACTGGGGAACTTGTCTGGTTGTGATTTCTGCATCCGCTGGTATACGCGTTGCAACAGTCCAGAGTTCGCCGACTGTTAAGGAAAGGGAAAATATTTATAGGGTTGGGCCAATGCTTTTAAAACGATTAAATAGAAGTCAATATTAAAATATATTTTGCTTCTAATTCTACACCCACATTAAGCATCGAATTTTTTTAAACACTTAGAAGAAAGAAGAAAATTTCGATACATTGTGAAAAGATTTAAGATATTTCAACTAAATATGACATATTTCTATATATTATAGTTTTTAAATATTTCCAAACAATATTTTAGAAGCTATCCCATTAATAAAATAAAATCTGTACTTAGAATAAAGGGTATAAATATGTAAAGGAAAATATGTTATAAATATTCAATGTCGCCAACATTGTTTTGTTCAAAATAAAAATACCTGCCAAGTTGGAACATCGCTAACTTATGGTCAGTGGTATGCAAAAAAATAAAATTATATAGTCCTATAAAGCTTGTGTTCAATTTAGAACAAATGTCAGCATAAAATAATATGGTATGCATTCTTTTTTCTCCAGACTTTAGTTTAAAAATTAAAGGTAGTGTTTTAAGACCAAACCCTGCCAACTTTCATAGACCTGCCACACTTGATTATATTAAAAATTCAATCAATTTGCTATACTCCAATATTACAGGTACTGCAGTGATATTAATAATAATAATAATAATAATAATAATAGTAATAATAATAATAATAATAATATGCGTCTGGGCTACGTAATTTGTACTAGTTTGTGAAAGTTTAGTTAGTACTTTTGTAACGTTGCTCAGGGCAAAATCGGACCTACATCCTTTCCGTGGAAGCTCTTTCCATGTTGTGATAACATGAAGTGATGGCGATAGTGAGTGTAAAGGTGTGGAACCAGTGGAAAAATTTAAACCGAGCTCAAGCTTAACCAAACAAACACTGGTGACCGTTGGCGTAATTATCCTTTCTGTGCTAACCTAGACTTTTTATACACTAATCCGTTTAGTACTAAATGACCACTCACTTCTGGACGTGTTTGAACGAGCCTTAAACAATAGACTAATATCAAGTTTATGTATGTCCATCACATGGACGCCATTCCTACCCCCCCCCCCC
>CABFVX010000557.1:40201-103555 GCA_902151425.1 Timema shepardi
AATAAATAAGTTTTAAGAATCACCTTCAGTTCACTGAGCCTTCGAACCTTTACCTCCCAGTCAAAAGCTATGGAGTGCAACGCACCATTCCGCCACTGGTGCGGCTAATCTGATTTTAAAACACTTCAGTACATTAAAAATATTTGTTGTAAGAATTTTCGAGGAGCAGAGATGTACCAAGTGTCTTTGACAGAGACATCTTCTCTAATGAACTAGAGTCTGCTAATTACGCGCTCACTCGCTCGCTCGCTCGCTCGCCAGTGTGGCCACCCAGTCGCTTGCGCGCTCGCTCGCACGCTTGTCAGTCTGGCCGAACCCTAAGAGGGGGAAAACGTTTTTTAAAAACCCTAATTACACCCAACCGGGATTTGAGCTCCAATCTCACCACTATCAATAGTACAACAACAACAAAATTAAATAAAGAAAAAAGTCTGGTCAGATACTTCGATGTTCAAAACAAATTTTCGAATAATGTTGAGATTACTATGCTTAGAAAATTAAACTAAATGCAATCTTATGAAGCAATATTTTATTTAATATGGGCATTAACTCGCATGCCCCTCATCTCCCCTCTTCCCCCCTGTCTTAAGCTTTGTAAGGGGTTTACTACTCACGTGAAATTCAGGCGTCCTTCCAGCACGTACAGTACTTTGTTAAAGTAGCCGTCAACTTTCAATTGGTTCATAACTTTCTCACCAGCAGGTGGGGGCTGAAATAAACCAGTTTTAATTTTTTAACGAGCTCTTAGATTGAATTGTGAAGACAATTTCAAATAAATGATACCAATGACACAATCGTAAGGTCAAATTGCGGTTAGGATCAAACATTTAAATGTTTTTTTATTAAATTATCATTAAATAATTTTTCCTCTGAATAAAAACAACTTTTTTATAATTATATGACACATTCTTTATAAATATACTGTACATGTAATGAACACACCTATTATTGAAATAATTAGAAACCCAGACCCCAGAACCCTTTTTAGAAAAATACTCCCCGGATATCAAATTTGAACAGAATCTTAAAAATAATTTTAGATATATTTAAAATGTTCAAATATCAATCAGAATTAAACAACCCTTAAATAATTGTTTCTCTTAAAAACTAGAGCGCAGTGTTATACTGTTTACCATATAAAACACTCCCCGGACACCCATGTAAAAAATAAATCGCAAGTCATTTCCGAAAAATTTAATATTTTCAAAATTTTCAGTAAATTTTAGAGCAAGAATCAAATCACGATTAGGCTTTTAGGCATGGCCATATAACATCTAAATATACATTTTGAACAATATTAACTAAGCACTAGCCTAGGTACCGAAAGAGGGGAAGACAGCCAGACTAGTAGATAAGTATATAAACATAGACACAGACATATTTTAAACCCTACTGTTTATCAGTTTGTGTACGCATTAAATAGTGCGGTTTGAAAGGGAATCCACTAGGTCAATGTGAAAGAAGCGTTTTACATTGGTTTGGGCACGTTTATATGATGTGTGTGGATCGAATGACCAAGCAAGTATATGAGGGTAGAATGTGTGGATCGATAGAAGGGTAAGCCATGAAGTACTTGGTTAAATTTGTAGACGAATGTGTGAAAAAGAGAAAAAATAAGAGATTTAAGAAAAAAAGAACATGTATAAAGGTGTAGGCCTATGTATGTTGTTGAAGCAAAGGGATTATGCAAGTATAAGGAAGTATGGAGAAAGCTAGTGAGTATGGATTAAGTACATATCTGTTTTTTTTTAGCTATATTCACAGTTTATTGCCTGCTCCGCGCGTAAAGGAATGGCATGAGTATGTATGTATGTATGTATTTATGTATGTATGTATGTATGTATGTATATATGTATGTATGTATGTATGTATGTAAAACGTCATGCTTTATTCTGTCGCCAATGTCTAATATCGTGATGATTACAATACTTTGAATCCCGACCTCCTCGCCTCACCAGAAAACAAGACTAAACGGGCCTAACATTTAGTTCACGTGCCCACATGTTTGGATTACAACATTCTATAATTAATATCTTTCTGGCAGGAAGAAACCTTTCAAAATATACAAATAGTTCTTTCCCCACCCCGACAATTATAGCATTTCACTATATTTTAGTGTTATTTTAAAGGTATTTATAATCTATCAATAGTGTCCGCTGAAGGTCATATGACTTGGCGTATTAATTCGTTAGATTTAGTTATCTTTCTAGTTGTCAGATAAGGTTCTTCCTAAAAAAAATTATACATCAGTGATTAGCGCACATATCGTAAGGGAATCATACTAACGTTAAGGTTGGCTGTCCTGAAGAGCAGTCCTTGGAAGTCGTTCCTCCTTTCGTAGAGACTGTTCTTTGGTCCCAGGAACCCCACGCCACGACCCCAGGATCCAAAGCTCGACACCGTCAGGGGGAGGCTGTGCTCCACGCGGTACACCTCTTTCAGGACGACGAGGTCACCCGGAGAAGGACTCGCCACCAGGAACTCGTAGTTGAAAGGTAGAGGAAGGTCTCTGAATAGTTCATCCAGTTTGACGGTGGGCTCGTGGAACATCACCCATGTGGACCCTCGAAGGTCCGGGTTCGACAGCACCTGAGTTGATGCCTCATATGCAGCTCACGATTTACACACGTCCACTACAGTCTCTGCCTTAAAATATGACTTAAGAATGACTCTGAGTACGGGACTACTCCTTGATAGATCAGTGGTTAGAGCACTGACTTACTTCGTCAATGGTTCCAGGTTCTAGTCCCATGTCCAGTTGTCATTTTAAAGTGTTATTTTAAAAGTATTGCTAATATATATAAGAAGTGACAGCTGTAGACGCAATGAACTGACATGTGGATACTTGAAAGTAGTTCTGGTAGAGAGCATCCACAGCAGGAGAGGTTGTGTCTAACGGCTACCAGAAGGTTCTTTGCTGCGAGTATTGGCTGAGAGTCACTAATGTCAACCCACTTAGAAACAATTAATATTAGTTTAGAAATACTATATTATCAATAAAAAGTGTTACCAAACGATTCTAGGTATACTTTCCTGAGGGTTACGGTATAATTGGCGTTTTCGTAACTTATTGAAATAACTAGATACATTAATAAAACTGTTATATTTTTTGTTTTGCAGCTGTGGTAACAATATATACAGGTGCCCCACGTAAAAGTAGCCCAGCTCCAAACGTAGGCGTATGGATGAAAGGACTTGTTAGCCGTAATATTCAAGGTCAGTCGTAGCCCTATGGACAGTGTCGATTCAGGCAAACTGCGAATTAAACAGCAGCGCGGGCGGAAACTTTAGCACTATCTTATTTCCCATGCTCCATTGCACGTTTCCAGCGCATGGATGTGGGATACTTTTACGTGGGGCATCCTGTATTATAGTACATGAAATATTTAACTAAAAAATATGATATTCACACTTGTATCTTGTTATATCTGGCCACTAAAATAAATAAATGATTTTTTTTTTAATTTATAGAGAGCCACACATCAGATTAGTTTCCAACTAAATCACTTTTATTTTGTAAACAGCATAAGAACATAACCGGAAAATCTGTTTTTATGATGTAATCCGCCACCCTTGTTTTTGCTGGTTCGCCATCTTGATTTCAGAAGAGCACGTTGCATTTTAGAATTTCTCGTTTGAAAGGCATTTTTAAAGGGAATCACAGACGCCCACTTCCACAAAAACAAAGAAGAAACATCCAAACGGTTATTTTCATAAGTTCGTGTTTCAAAAAATTAGTACTGCATCTTACTACCTGTTCGAGTTATACGCTATCAATGATGTAAAAACCTTTAATAATTAAAAACCAATGGTTTGTGTGAATGTTCTGACGGCCAAAAGTAACAACAACTCAACATTTGGACTTGCAGATCATATGGCTTGGCGAATGAATGTGTGGTAACTTTACCTAGCTGTCAAATACCATCTCTCCTGTGGTAGTTTAGTAAACTCTCAGACAAGACCTTTCATATGAAAATGTCACTGTAACAATACTATACCACTCGAGTTTTGTGAACTAACCTTTTTGAAGTTATTCAATTTTGGGAGGGAGTTTTCGGCGTTAGTTCCCATGCTCAGCAACACGTACACGAGCTTCCTATGAATACACTGGAACCTCAATAGACTATGGTCAAAATCTTCTACGTGGAGGACTGTGACTGGCACGAGTTTGTCAGATAGAGACTTCTCCAGGACATTCCAGAGTTTGTTCTGCAACACTGGGCGACATTGGAGTGAAGGTAAATTAATCGTACATGTCCGCTATGGACATACTTTAATACTACAAATAAACTATGTTCAAACTCTTCAGCGGGGAATTGTTTAGACTGACATGAGTTAATCCAATAACGGTTTCTCCAGCTATTGAGGTGGAATGGAAGGGGACGCGATAAAAATACAGTATTTTTTTCCACTTTTTATGTAAAAACCTATTTTCTGGTCAAAATACATAAAATATTGTTCCAGTACAAACATAGAGTTTAAATTTATTCACATGGTGAACTCAAAATTTCTTGAATATCTGTCAAGGTTGTACTGGAATATAATGATAACTTTTTCTTTTCGTTTAAAAAGGTTTCTCGTCTAATACCACTATGCTCATGATAAATATTCACCAATTGCTTAGATAAACATGCGAAGAAAATTAAACTCTATGTTTTTACTGGAGAAATATTTTATATATTTTAGCCAAACAAATATTTTGCCATAAAAATTTCAAAAACACTTACCTTTTCTCGTGTCCCCTCCCATCCCTCCTTAAATGTGATTTGCATCGGTCAACAAGTATGTTAAGACGTAAGTCTTGTCTAGGATTGTCTGTGACGTGGAAATAAGGGGTTCTAATCTTTTACGAGTGTAATAAGATGGTTTTTACTTAGTGATTTCCCACTCTGCCTCCATACTAATAAGGGCGGATTCATTTGCTCTCAAACTCAATCTTCTTCATCATTTCACCATTAGTGTAAATATGTGAATACCTTGGTGGTATTAACACGTGATACACACACACACACACACACATGCAAAAACAACTTCAAGGTATTAAATAATACCTTCAAACTATTCTTAATTGACTTACGTGATGCGTGCGAGTATAGAAGAACTAAGCAACCGTTCTGGTAGTATTGTAACAAAGACTTCAATAAGCTAGCAGCGTCATCCCCAGCGATGTTCGGAATCAAATAATTCGTGGGCGATGATAATACGGGGAGAAACATTACGGATAAAATCAAGGGTCCTGCAGAATACATTCCCCTAGATTGCTTGGAACAAACACATTTATAATAAATATATAATTAAATAAGTAAACTTGGTTACAATAGTTTTTCCAGATGAGCACGATTTACCACAAAATAATCCATATAAAAGTTAAATTTTAAAAATACAAAAAATGTACAGTATTTATAAAAATTGGGTCTAAAAATGTTACATGTGTTCTCAATATATATGGGCAATTATTTTCTTTTTAGTGTGCACGTTTAGCACAAACGTCTTGATCTGAGGAAAGAAATTATATTCCGGGTGATAAACAAATATATCTAACATCACCCCATAGCTCCAAGGGATATTTAAAAATATTCGACACCATACCATGTCTGAATTAGATGATATTGTTACCATTTTGTTACCATACCATTAAATTGTGTCCAAAGTTTTGTCGTACAACGCCGGGATAGCAAAGATGTTCAAGAATTCGCGTACAACAGGTTGTATAGGAGCTACACACCTCGACATCTTGGAGCATGGCAACAGGACATACCTTAAATTAATAGTAGCTAACACATCAGTCCATTTAGAAATTAGAATACGTTCTGAGAGTCATCATTAACGGTCCTACAACACAGAAAGTGCTTGCCAGTATTATATGTGCAATGCCATGCGCCTAACGCCTATGCAACTTGTTGTACACGCATGTTTGACAACTTTGCTATCCCGGCACTATACGTTAAAACTTTGAACACCAATTAATGTTATTAGCATAGGTCTCCAGATGTAAGTGGGATTTTGTATTACTGTTGGTTCAAACAAGCTATATTCGCTATGAGTTTCCGAACAAACTGTATCCACACGGTTGGTGGCTGGCAAGAGGACCCTCAGTCCATGTTCAGGCTCCTATGGCGAGTGGACAAGCGTGTCCGGGAGTGGGCCAACGTGTCCAGAAGTGGACCAACGTGTCCAGGTGTTCGTGGAGCTCAGGTCAGCAGGGCGTGTGAAGACTAGTTTGTTGGTGACCAATGAAGGACTACGTGAATGACACGGGCGACGTAGACAATGACTGTTAGAAAGTTAACTGTGTTGATAATGAACATTATAAGTGACTATTTTAAATATTTGAATAATTATTACGTATTTTATGGTTATTAATCTTTTAATTTAATTTAATTCTATTTTAAGTGTGCTTATCGTATTTAATAATTTGGTGACTGTTTAAATTGTAGCTTATTCAGTGTATGCGTGTGTTTTATTGATACTAATCAAAACCTTGAATATTCCGTGTACGTTATTAACCTTGTTTAGTCAGCAACGTACCTCAATATTCTGAAAAGAACTCGCTGTTCACAAAATGGTCCGTCACCAGTTAAAAAATGTTTTTTTTTTATAAAAACTGTAAGATTATGAACCTCTACTCAACCACCATTCCACCCCACCTTAATACCGATAAAATACTGAAACAAAACATTCTCGATTAATGGTGCTATGGTCTAAGTATAGCAATCAATGAAAGTTCATTATTCATGCACTATCCTCCAACCACACCTTCTCATCCACATAAAGGTAATGTTGATGCATCACAGACCTAATTATTTAGTTAATGACACTTCTTCCAGACGCGTCTCAAACCATTATCTATGGTAGCGTGTCAAACTACGGTTTCACTCAGGAAAACAATGATTATGACCTTTCAAATAAACAAAACACTCACGTGTCAAAATCAAAAAATTAATGTGAAGGTAAAAAAAAGCTAATCGAAAGCACGTTTTCACTATTTTCAAAATGTTAGTACTTTGTTTGGAAATGACTGTAATCTGTATGAATACATACTATAGCTTTAAAATAAACTAAGCATTTTGGAGATAGGGTGGTGGAGGAGTTGGGTCGGTTTATTATATTTTCATTGCTATATCAATTTTGTTAATATAGGCTATTTGTTGAACATGTTGGATAGAGGTGAGAGTTGTTTTTTTTTTAACTTATCTCTAATGCCTTTAAAAATTTATATGAAAAAATTGTCACGTTAATAGTGTAAAAAATTATAATAAAATGGTATATTTTTAACTAATAAGGTATTTAATTGCCTTAAAATATACATTATTACTAATTTTGAAACCCCCAATGACCCTTCATACCATCCATAATCACGTACCCATTGTTGAAATTTTAAGGTTTAAGTACAATTATTTCACAAAAAATAAGAATAATAATTTTGTTATTTAGTAACTATTAAACTTTTAATAAAAGATTATCAACAATGTATGTTCAGTAACTAACTTTCAAAATCTTTCATAAGTGGTTGGGATAGCCTTATATAGTTTACTTACATTACAAATATGGTATTAAAAACCTCATTTGGTAGAAAAGTTACTTTCACGTAGTCATAACCAAAGTCATGTGGCATGCACTTGTAAATGTTGATAGATGGTATTAATATCTATAAAGTATCATAAATAATATTGTAAAATATTATCAATGTTTGCTACAGCAAATATGTTTATATTTTCTAAACTTTATTCCTGCCAAAATCCTACTATAATTTAACTTCTGATGCTGTAGGTCTATATTATTATTTTATGTAGATATGTTATTTTGTATCATAACTTTAGGCACTTGTCTCGCTGTTGTTAATTTTTAGTATTAAATACAGCCAATGTTGTCACTGTCTAAGTATTTAATCTATTCATATTTAAAGTCATACAAATGGATACATCGTCATCGAATCACAAAGTATAGCTTCAGTATACGTGTTTAAAAAATATCTTCCGATGGACGGATTTATTTGTAATTGACACATAATTCTTGAAATATTTTCTTCTCAAATGAACACATTTCGAATTCGTCAACTATTGTGAAATCGGCGTAGCAATATTCCTGTTTTATTTTTTGTTGGGTGGTTCTGGTACTATCCTTCCACGTTTTTTTCAACAACCCCATATTTGCTTTTTACTTATTCGAACAATTTTCTATCAAGTTCAGCATTGTAATATAATTAAGTATCTTAAATGAAACACTGAAGGGTTTATCACTTCTGGCTGCCATACATTGGCGATAAAATAATCAACTTCGCGTTAGCTTAACGTTATTTGCTAAGCAATAAACCTTTCATAAATAATACATAGACCTGAGCATACGTTCATGACATTATGTAAGTATAATTCGCCGGGTGATTATTATCATTTGTTGTGTGCAAATAAAATGGTCAGACCAACACACCACTGACTTATTTCATTTTCAATAGACTCGATGTGGATTAATGTAAAATTAAATAAGAGTTGATACACGTCAATTTATTTACTCGGCAGGCATATAAACAAGGGATAATCGAAGGTACCGAGGGTCTTAGAGCCCCTTCCTACCCACAATGTCAATAAATTCTAGAAATTAAAATGTGCATTTTTAATCAGTTCAAATGAAAAATAAAGATGTGTTAATATAGAATAGTAAACTATCTTATAAATATGATTTGTATTAATCTATGCTACATGTAACGTAAATGATCGTCTGTATAATACAGTTATCCACGGTCCAAGGTATCATCTCTAGCTAGCTATTTTCATGACCTGTGACGTCACGATACATACATTATGCACTTATTCCCAGAAGAGAACGTTTTAAACAGTTTTATTAACACCACGTCATATTACCCGTTTGGATTATACGCTTATGTACTGTTTACGCAAATGGTTTTAGAAATTAAGAAGGCTATATTTAGAGAAAGTGTACCCACATTTGCGTGGAGGTAGAGGGGAAACCAAATTTGGAGAGACCACCCTCAGTACACCTTTCCGAGTTTAGAACCTCCATCTACCAGTCATTGTAGGTCTAGTCTACTGCGAAAGTAGCGCGTTAAACCTTTCATTTCCTCTAAATTCAAACTTATTCATCCATAACCCTTTAACATAATTAGTATAACCCGAATGGGTAGTATATCCTGGTGTGAAAAACGTACACGCACAATAATGTAATCAAATGTGTGGTTACTGGCGTTAAAGGGAAAGTTTGATACTGAATGGAGGAGACAATTTGTTAGTATAATTTTACAGCAATCTCAACGAATTTCCCATGGTAACATTTCACATGCTGCCACTGAATTTAATCCACGTTTTCTTACCTGACAAAGGAAGTGATAGGTATTCCTCAAACTAGATAGAACACCACAGTCCACAGATATTAGATAATATCCAACTTTTTTTCTCTTTTTTTCTTTTAAAGACTACTTGCAGTTTACTCGCCCACACCCTTCAATTGTATCTGAAAACGTAAACAAGTAACTAATGCGATGGTTTATCAATATTTACAGGCTTGGCACAGATGTTTTTTATTATTTAGTTGGGGTTGCGGGTGGGAGGTTAGGGTGGAAAGATAATTACTCTAAATTAAAAACAAACCGCCCCAATACAAATAAAAGCTACATGATATGTATTAATTTGTCCAGTTACGTTCTGTCTACGTTGATATATAAAAATGACTTTGCAAATATTAAATAAATATGTGCAAATAAGAGCAAATCTGATATTTTGTAATAAGCTAACTAAAATAATTAAAAAATAATGTTGTTGAATTATATTGTTTTCAAATAAAGGGTAGAAAATATTACATTGTGAATGTTTGTATAGAATATGTAGGTATATCTTACTTTTCATTTTAATTAAAGGTAAACCAACTGACAATATCTTTATATATACTATTTTTCACTTTAATGAAAGGAAAACATATTTAAAACAAATCATTACCTGTACTTCTCTTGCTTTCACTATACATTATTAACCTGATACAAATTTCCAAAGAAATCTATTCTCCGAGAAAGGTATTGATATAAATCCAATTATGAACACCATAAATAAGTGTTACGTGCTATGTTCTCTGCGTTTACATATCATTATATTATAATTACTGTGTTTCTGCTTAGATTGATTAGTGAGTGTGTTTTTCTCCACAAACACTATTATTCATTTGGAACACAATAGGGAATACTTTGAACCAAATAATTACTATTTCCTCAAATACGACAACGTTTTAACAATAATAGTTTGCTCGCATAGTTCAGGGTTTGAATCCCGGTCGGGTGTACTTAGTGTGGTTCTTCATAAATTGTTCCCAATCTCCTTCCCCGCAAAGGAGGGTAGACTACCTCTAAAATGCTTCCTTCCTCATCCCTACGCCATTAAAGTTATTATCATATATTCGTATAACCTGAATAGCAATAAAATGGTGACCTAGCGGTCTAGGGGTAAGGTGTCGGACTTCTATGCCGGGGTTCGGGGTTCAATCCCCGGTCCCAGCACAGATTTATTTGATCACCAAACCCTTCTTTCACCTCTGACAAGACATCTTGTGAATGTGGGGAATGCCATGCCACCACCGTGGTTCGGATTCCACGTTCAACTGTAGGTCCTCCATTTCATCTCACAATCACCCTACCATTACACATTAGCGTAAGTGTGTATAACCCGAACGGGTAGTAAGACGCGGTGCTAATAATAATAATAATAATAATAATATCATTAAGATGTGGTGATAAAAAAAAATCTGGCATAGAAGAGGTTGCTTGGGAGTAACTGTCGCACTAGACTGGACTTCCGATGATGTGAGTTCAGGAATCAATTCCCGGCTGGGGTGTATTAAGGTTTCTTTTTTACTGAATGGTTCTCGATTCTGCCACCACACAAATGCGGGTACACCTTCTATACATTATAACTTACTCATCCCTACCACCTTTGTGTAAATGGGTAGATATCCCAGGTGGGTAGTAAGACTTAGTACACACACACACAAATAATAAGATATTAGTTGTTTTTTTCCCCCACGTCCTAACACCCGTCCAGGCTAGCCGTATTTTAATTACACCACGCTAATGAAGTAGGTATGAGAGAGTAAGGAATGATCTAATGGATTTATATCTACATTTGCGTGGAGTGTCAGTGGGAAACAATTTTTTTTAAAATTTACTCTTAGTACACCCATCCGGGATTCCAACCATGACCTATCTATAAATGACAAACCAGACTCTATGAACCTGACATTTTAGACCGTGTGTTCACTAGTGCAGATAAATTAATTGTTTCAAGTTTTTTTGTTATAGACTCGTTTTATTACCGGTACAGGTTATACGCATATACGATATGATACTAATTATTAATCTAATGGGGTAGGGATAAGGAAGGAAGAATTTTATAGGTAATCTACCTGTATTTGCTTGAAAGAAGAATGGGAAACTATTAATGAGGAAAAAACCTAAGTAAACCCTATGTGGATTCAAACCCTGATCTCTCAATCATCAGCAAACTAGTCTAACACGTGAGTGACACTTAAAACTATTTAGTCACTGAAGTGGGTATTTTTTTATTTAATTCCATGGATTGCCTATAAGTACGATATAATGCCACTTATTGCCATGACATTCAGTAAAAGGAAACAAGTCATAAGAGGAGTTCTAATGAAGTTCATAATAGTGTGTTTGTACAGTAGGGGGAATAAAATAAGTTATACTGTTTGGGGAAAATACCATCAATCAGTCCACCCGTGGCCTTTCTGGTTATATCAAGCAAATAATCATGGCGTTTTTTATGCGTTACGCGCTTTATATTATTCGAGTGTAGGGCCATGGCTCATAAATACACCAATATGATGAAAAAATTGTTATTTTGAACGAATTTGTACCTACATAAGTTGGTAGTCAAGTATATCTATAACTTCATGATAATGTGATTAAAACTCTTCCTGCGTTCAATACGGGTACACTTCCTATATGATACACTCTCATCCTTACCTCGTTAGAGTAATTACATGTTCTTGTTTAGGTGGCTATTAGGATACGGTGCAAAATAAATAGTACGGCACTATCCCTAAAACTTTACCATATAATGTATTGTAACACTGTTGAATCAATCACCCCGCTTTGGGCGTCGATTGAAACTCTACGAATTTTTTCCAAATAAAATAATGCTATGATGATTAGGTTGTCTATAGCTCCGTGGTCGAGCGCGTATAATCACTGTACGGAAAAGATACCGTTTAACCAGCTGTCTGTCTATAGCTCCGTGTTCGAGCACTAATTAGAACGGTATAATTAATAAACGTATGAAAGAGAACTGTTGATGGCTGTTTATTCACTCACGGTTTATTTAAATTACATCTGTTAATTACTTATACATACTCCAATTAAATGCTTTATATCAATGCACACTTTTGAGACTAATGTAAGTTATTTTATACTTTGTTAGACTGTGACTGCCAGTGTGTGGGTGTTAGAGCAACTTGTGTGTCTTGTGTGTCTTGTGCGACTTGTGCGTGGGCGGGTGCCTTAAACATATGCACAACGGCTTATACATGACATACCCCTTGCCTTTTTCTCCCCTCGTCAACAGTGTAAAAACCAACTAATAGAAAGAGTCCTGGCGACAGGTATTGTGAAGACTAGCTTCTTATTGGTATAGGGAATGGGCGTCTTTTGACAAATACTGTGGAGTTGTTCCTTTAAACAGGAAATAGCGCAGTTGTTCTTTTAACAGGAAATATGGTATGAAAAATCTATTTCAAAGGTGAAATCCTTTTCGCATTATTTCTGAAGTGCGCGTGTTTCTTCATGGATGAATCTTAAAAGGATACTCTACATATATTACTTTAAAGAAAAATTACCTTCATCCATGACTTTTTATAAAATTTTGAGTAATCCAAACCAATATCATTACAGTATTAAAGATCGGAAAAAAATATTTAAAAAATAAGTTATTTGTAAACTACCCTCAAATAATTTACATTTGTAAAAATATAAATAAATTCTCATTTTTCATGAAAAACTATTACCATATACCCATTTTGAACTCAGATAAAGCTACGGCTACACTAGGCCGGTCCGCACTGTTCCGAAACACACAGACGGGGACGAATCGTCGAGATAGTATTCATCCGCACTTTTGTGGTGCGGCATGAAACGGGCCGGTATGTAGGGATATATTTAGACTCGATTTTTAGGTGGTGGTTCTTTGTCTATGCCACCTGTCAATACCACCCTTTTTGTTTTTTTAATCTCTTTGTCAACGCCGCTATGTAGTTCTTAGGAAATTTCTAGGCTGTAGTTCTTTGTTAATGCTGCCCTTAGGAATTGTGTGTGGGTGTGTGGACAAAAATCAGACCTCAGAACAAATCAGAACTCATTTGTTAGTGTATCTTTGGGACGTTTATTAATTTGATTGCATATATATTGTTAATGCAGTGTAATGTTAACTTAAGACATAGTTAAATGTAAGAGAAAGCTTATGCCTTAATTTCGCCATGTAAATAAAGGCAACAATAATAATATTAGGTTAGCCTAGGCTAGCTTAGGTTTCAAATAATCAAATATGCCACTGCTCAAACCATTATTACATATAGGCCCATCTAAATATTCAAAGGCTTTTGACATAATAATATGCTAGTTAATTGCCTTTCTTTTTTTTAAAGATAGGATTAAAAAAATAACTGTGTTAATGCGGTGAAGGCTTTGGTAAATAACTAAAGTGTAAGAGGTTGAATAAAGTTTAGTATTATTTTGGTAGGAATAACAGTAGAAGATAGTTTCTTAAGTTACTAAAACAATGTTAATATATTCATACATATAGTTATGTCATTTGCAGATGTTACTTTTGATAGATATTATCAGTACCCAAATAACACAAATAATATAATAAAATATTATTGTAGCATGTCAATCAGTTAGATTGGACATCTACAGTTAAAAAATTCAACAATTCAATAATTTATGCAAGAAATAAACTATATTCACATATTTAATTGAGTCTACTCTGAAGATTCTGTCTAATAAATTTACGTTTCTCCCTACCTTCTAACATTCAAACACGTGGTTGGTCAAAAATACTGGCTTTTGTTAAATACGGGAGTAGATATCAAAGACATGGACGTGCCTGGTAGAGAGGACGGGGGGGACACGTCCCCCCCAAAAGTTTACCCTTAAATTCAATAGAGAATTTATTGATTTATTTGAATAGTTTTTTTAATTCTTGAAATTAGTTAATTTAAATTTAAATGACCTTATTAAATAGTCGGATCTTGCTTCATTTGTATAGACACTAGCGCTGCTAAAATAGTTTTTAGGCTGGTGACACTGTTATTGTATTAGTAAATTATTTTATTTTATTTGCGAGTTCTTAACTTTTTCGAATAGTTGCAGCAATCTTGTGAATGTTAAGAATAAATAGTGTGGCGTGTGGTTTGTTAAATGTTTTGTAAATAAATGAGTTTATGTCGTATTTGATGATGTGTTTGTGTGTAAAAGTGAACTTAATATAAATCAGCGTGATTTGAGTAATATTTTTAGCATGGATATTTTCTTAATCAAAAGAGAACAGGATTCACCAACTGAACTACAATCTCCTAAAAAAACACTGCTTTGGCGAGTCTGAAGAAAAGTCCTTTCAAGCCAACTTAAATTTTAATAAAACAGAAGATATGTTTAATCAATCACAAGTGAATATTTGTGAAAGTAATACATATCTGGCACCAAGCCAGCCAGTTACAATACCAACCAAATTTCCAACTAAGAATTTAAAAGTAAAAATACTTCGGTTTGAACCAGCATGGTAAAAGGAGTTCACTTGGCTGCATATAGATGTCTCTACAAACAGTGCCGATGGAGCTCTTTGTTTTTATTGTAATAGATATAATAAATTATGTCCTGATAAAAATCTTGCTAGGAAAATGGATCCGGCGTTTTCTAGAAATGGATTTAAAAACTGGAAAAAGGCATTGGACAACTTTCGTTCACATGAAAAGTCAGATAGTCATTTACAAGCAGTTTTAAGTTATAGACAGCTGAAAAACCCGATTGATAACCAGTTAAACTCTTCTTTAGTTTCTGAACGTAATATTTCTAGGGAATGTCTTTTGAAAATTTTCACTTCAATTAAATATTTAGCCATGCAAGGCTTAGCTTTAAGAGGAAATCAACAAGAAAGTGGAAACTTATTTCATCTTCTTAAACTACGTTCCGAGGATGATTCATATCTTGCAAATTGGTTGAATAAGGAACGAGAGGTATACACAGATGGAAAAATTCAAAATGAGATTTTGGAAATAACGGGTAATGAAATTGTGAGAAATCTTTGTGCTGAAATTCAATCTTCCAAATTGAATTTGTTTTCTTTGATTTGTGATGGTACACGTGATATTACTGGGACTGAACAGCTTAGTATATGTGTGCGTTGGGTTGATGAAAACTTAGAGCCTCATGAAAGTTTTTTGGGGCTATACAGTGCTAGTAAAACAACTGGGGAGTCGATTGCAGCCATTCTTTTTGATATAATGACCAGAGTTCAACTACCTCTTTCGAACTTGCGTGGACAAACCTATGATGGTGCTCCAAATATGAGTGGGATCAACAAAGGAGTACAGTCTATAATAAAGGATAGACAGCCTCTAGCCGTGTTTGTTCACTGTGGGGCGCACTGCACTAACTTGGTAACAAGGGATGCATGTGATACATCAATTACTGTGAGGAATTCAATGCAATGGGCCCATGAACTTGGAGTTTTGTTTTCACAATCATTGACAGCTAAAACCAAGTTTATTAATATCCGAGAAGCTACTTTTAATGGTCCTTTGACATCTAATGCCAGCATTAAGCCCCTTTGTCCGACCAGGTGGATATACAGAGGTGCTCAGATTGAAGAGATTCTGGAAAACTATTCAATGATTTTACAAACACTTGAAGCACTGTCTGTTGAAGCAAATCACTTACAGTCAGCAAGTGGGTTATTCAAAGTGTTTGAGTGAGGAGAGACTGTTTTAGGCTTCCTTATGGCAAGGAAAATAATAAATAATTTAGAAATTTTGAATAAATCTTTTCAGGGAAGAAAAATGAATACTTCCGGACTTATGCAGGCCATAGAAATAGTGTCTTCTAGTTTACAAAGACTCAGAGAAAATGACGAGTTTTTATTAATTTGGGGAGAAGCTAACAAAATCATTGTTACCAACAACCTGCAGCCTCTTTCTCTACCAAGACAGAAGAAACCACCAATGCGTTACACAGGTCCTGCTACAGCGTTCACTTCTACTTCAGTCGAGGACTACCTTCACCACGAGTATTTTGCCATTATAGACACAGCTGTTGGAGGTTTAAAGTCAAGATTTGATCAAGAAGGACTTGATCACATGAGAAAATTGGAAAGGAGTCTTTTAAAAGGAGAAATAAACCCAGTGCTGAAAATGTATCCTGAAATTAACGAGAAAGATTTTGAAATTGAACAAAACATGTTTTTTCGTTTAAGTGCACCTACTTGTGTTGAAGATGCCCTAACCGCATTTCGAAGGCTATCTCCTGAAGTGAGAGCAATGCAATAATGTTGAGGTTCTGTTGCGTATACTGCTGGTTGTTCCAAGCTCGTCATGTGAGGCGGAAAGATCATTTAGTTCGTTACGTCGCCTTAAAACATACTTGAGGAACAATATGACACAGAGGCGCATTAATCATGTGGCTGTGTGTCACACACATAAAGATATGTTGAACAAGATAAGCATTCATAATCTTATGAACAAGTTTATTGTAGTTAATGAACGAAGAAAGAGAGTGTTTGGTGAAGCCTATGCTAATTTAAAATAAGTATTTTGTATGGCATATAAGTATTTTATTTATAAGTTGTGTTGTCAGTGTGGTAAACTAAATATAGTTCCTATTATTTATTTAATACAAAATTACTAATACTCTTGCAGATAGGGCTATAGTTATTTAAAATTTTGAACAACTAAGAAAAAAGATTGTTATTTTAATCTGAGTTAAAGGAAAATTTTTGAATTGGTATTAATGTTCATCTGATACATTTATATTGAATATGAAACTGAATTTAAGAGTATTTCTAGTGTACGCGTTGTTTATACTAAGTATATAAACAATTATTATTAGAGAGTGTTAAATCACTTATAATATTTTGTGTCTTTGTCCCCCCCAAAGTCTGAAAGCCAGGCACGTCCATGATCAAAGATGAGGATTAATATTAACATAGTTATGAATAAAATACTTTAACGCGTTGCTTTTCCCATTGGATAGTGTCCAATATTTTTACATACGCTTGCCATACTGCTAACAAGAAAATATAGTAAACTACTTCCATATCACAAATTTTTATTAAAATAATAATGGTTCCTGAATAACATAATTAAAGCAGATATATTGCCATATAATATGACTTGGTGAATACTCACATCTTCAGGATGTCTGCTGATTCGATTCTCCCACATGTGAAGCTCAATAAAACTATTCAATGATGGCCGAAACACGTGCTATCATAACTAGATCTGTTGAAGAGAATAAATGCGTATGAGCTTAGACGCAAAGACCTGCTGCTCATCAACGTCCCTGGTGGTAAACCAACGAAGCTTGTTCCTCGCTCTCGCTGCAAGTGAATTTTTCTTGTTAGTTCTCTCTTTCCACCTGCCTTCCTCCTGTACTGTTGATTATAAACGGACCTAATTTATATCGACCTTGAAGCTCCTGATAATGGCGAGTAACGAAGCCTGTCGGACAAACTTTAAATTAAGGAGTAGTTCCGGAATAGGTGGCGATCTGAATGGGAATTAGTGGAACTAAAGTTTTTAATAATCTTTTATAAATGATTAATTCAATCTTTGCTAAGTAATTAAATCTCTTTGTACCATTTTTAATGTATGTAATTTTACCTTAATATTGTTTTTATGTCTTGTATTTTAAAAATGTAAAGTCTTCAACTATAATGCTATTGGTCCTTTTTTATATTGCAAACTCGTCGCTGATTGGCCTCACCAAAAATCACGATTTCTTGTTCAGGGAGATTACGCCATGAACTCGTTCATTCTCTATTTGGATTAAATTAACGTGAGACATAACATTTGGTTTTCTTCCTTCTTTTTAAATTGCTTGAAGAATCGTTTCAAATTTAACATGAAGTATTTTACCTTTTTGTTTATTTCTTGTTTTAGTAGTATGAGGTAGAGTTTCCGTGTAGTTATTTTTTCTAGTTATGACCTTTTAGGTTTTTATTATTATGTAGTTTTTTTGTATTGTAATGTAACGCAAAATTTGTCAGCCATGAGACCTGTTTTTTTTATGTTATGGTTTTGTATTAATCGGCATCCTATAGACCACACGATTAAAATGTAATCAAACAGGGGATTAGGTATAATGGTTGAAGGCTATTTTCTTTGTCTTTATTAATATTATTTTGTTTCTCTGGTCTTCTACTGGAGACATCTTTTATAAATCCTTTTAACAAATCGGTAAATGTAGTTAATGTAAATCTGTTATCCTTTATCTTAAATTAACCATATATAATGTTTTAATTTTTTTGTCTCTTAGTAAATATTAAAGTCCTTTTTGTAACTGGATTATGATCTAGAGACCCCTGTGGGAAACCACGTGTTTTGTGTAACCCTCTTAACCTCCTTTTGTTTTGATTAATTAGTTCCTTAGCTCTCTTTCAGTCTTGGCTAAGTTGAGTAAGGAGGGACTATATATATATAAACTTTCACTAAGCTCAATAAGTGATACTGGTTACCTTTCAAAAGAGGCGATCAGTACACTCCGTAGTTCTCCTTTCTATGTTCTGGTGTTTATAATCCTTTCTGATTTCTTCCATTCGTATCAGGTTGGGAACTATATAAGGGCCCGTGTCCCAGCACACAATATAGCCAGTTTACTGTATCCCTGCATTGAAAGGAAGGACTGCAGCTTCGTCACGACGACCATGAAGATTGAGGCGTCGGATACACCGCCACCTTAGACAGGATGACGATTTTCAAACACCGCCTATGAAGTCTAGGCCGTGGGATTCACCGCAGCTATGGATGGAACCACAGACTTCAATGTATTAAGTATTCTAAAGTAATCGACGAGTTCTTATGACTTAGAATATTATTTTTGCTATAAAGATGAGTTATATCTGTTTGCACCCTTTTAGTTTTTTGTATAATGTCGCAGACGATTTTCTTTCGAATTGATAGTAGGTCTAGTTGACCGTTAATCAACTTCAAGTCTTGTTGACTTGCTAACTCAAAGCTTTATTTTATTTAGTAAATATTGTGTACTTTAGAATTCGGGACGAGTCTCTTTATTGCTTGTTTTTCAAATATTGTAATTCGGTCCTGTATACTCTGTTGATATATATATGTCTTTACATTATGAGACTCTGGCGTAGAAAGTTATAATGTCTTAATTAGGGACTTATAAAATTCCACTAGTTCCATTTATATATTTTTGAATCAGAATTTGTCATGACACCTTGTACGGCGTGAGCATCAGTTCAATTTATGGATGGCTACCCCCAGGTTGTCTGATTTGTTTACCTAACTACAATTCAGTTGATATAAATCAGGGTTTTGGGTTGGTCAAGTAATCACGCTTCACGTGCAGTATTAGTTTCGGTATGCAACCCAGGGAACTGCACTATAGTCATAGTGGGGTCCGCGTGAATAATACTCTTTCACTTTTGCCTTTCGATCGATTTCTATTGTTTGTGTTGTTCTTAAAGCTCTTGCTATTAGAATTTTATATACTATTGAATGTCCTGGCAGTACCAAAGGGGAATGTGACCAGCCATAGTACTTTTGTTGAAACCTGTTTTTTAACAATCGACTGCTGTTATCAACAGCTGGTTATCCTAAGTGTTTAATGGATAGTATTTTGAAGGCACTATCAAGCAAAGCCTATTAAAAGTTACATGTATATCTTGTCATATATTTTTCTATTAGTAATTATTTAATTGTTCTACTTTTCAGAAAAACTTCTATCTGTGGCCTGGCGAGTACGCAGCCCTTGTAACCACAGTCTCAATTCTCAAGGCCAACTTATTGGATCAAAATCCTTACGCATTTCCAACCACATTATTGTAAACCATTGCTTTCTTACCTATTGTTTTTTTCTATCAATAAATCTATATGTTTTTTAAACTATGTTCTTTTCAATTATAATGTGTGTAACCTGAAGGACAGGAACTTACATTATCAATGTTGGCCGCAAAGAAATATATTTTTATTTTTTCTACTTTTCTTCCAACCAAAATCAGTTTTTTATAGCACTAATATCCTCGAACACGAACTTTCTAGTCAACATTGAGATTATTAGACCACTGTTCGGTGTCGCAGGGATGCCGTTATTTTTTTGAGTTCGGTGCGATACGGAATGCTGCGGAATGATGTGGACCGGCCTAATGAAGCCGTAGCTTTAGACCCCGTTTGTGAAATATTTTCAATATATTGAAATTTGTTTTAGGTAAACTTCCCTTAAATTAAATTATTTTAGAAAAACCAACAAACAATATTTATTATCATGTAAAATAATCTCTAAATACCAATTTCTAAAAAAAAAAAAATTAAATCTATTTTCGGATAGCTTTATTTTTTTAATCAGTCATTTTTTATTATTATTTTTAAGAAAAACAAATGTAAATAATTATTTATACAGTTAAATAATTAACAAATACACATTTTGAACCAAATCACAAAATCCATTTTCAATAAATTTGTAATTTAAAAAAATCACTCATCAGTAAACTACCCTTAGTTTGAGGCCTAGGGACAAAATAAAAACTAACTTACCCGGGTATTGCCCTAAAAAAATCTAGATAACAATTTTGAAAAAATCCATTAACTTTATCAGATCTGTGGCCAACGACAGACAGACAGACCGAATAATTGTAAATTTCAAGTTTTGTAGTTATAGCTCACCTAAAACCGTAAAAATTCGTCATAATCTCTAAGCTATACATTTTTACGTTTTACAATACTTTCTCTTGATATTATAAAGTAAAAAATCCAAATGTTGAGCAATGGTTTATTTGAGGTTAAAATAAATTAACTTTGTGTACAATATCAAGTTTATTACTAACCTAATCTCAGAGGTAGGCGTTGTGAGGGTAATTTAGAGGAAATTAACCCGCATTAGCGGGAGGTAACATGGAAAAACCACAGCGAAAAATCGCACGTGAAAAGATACTTTTAATGCGCTTATCCGAGATTAGAACCTAAGCCTCCTCGTCACCAGACATCCAGTATATTTCAATCTTAACGGCCCTTTCACACGTTCAGGTTTCTCCGGTCAGGTTCCGGACCTGATAGAAACCTGAAGAGTGGTAGAACATTGAAGTAAATGAGAACTTTCACACTATCAGGTACCGGCCCAGCCCCTGATTGCAGCCGGACAAGTCGACTGGGCTGTCAGGTTCCCTGACGCCGGGTGGAGTTGTGGTGGGGTGTAGTTTGTAACGCGCGCTTTCACACTATCAGGTTTTTTCCCTGACCGGTTCAGTTTGGTTCCCCTAGTGACTGGAGTCTCACGCAAATATTGTGTTGTGTCTTGTTGTTTTGTGCAGTGTTTTGAGTAGTATCATTTTTTATTTTTTTTTGAGAATGAATATTGACATAGAACTCTTGATTTCGTCAGTTGAGAGTCGACCATGCCTATGGGACAAATCAAATAATGATTACAAGGACAGGGTTAAAACAAACATGGGGTGGAAGGATGTTTGCTGTGTCCTCCGAGAAGATTTTGAATTGTTATCTGACTAAGAGAAAACCGCCTTTGGTAAGTACGTGATTTTAATTACATAGATTTTTTTTTAAAAGTGTGCATATATACTTAACTTATACGCTACATTTAAGCTGGGGCATTTAAAATGTTACGGATTTCTTTTTGTAAACAACAATTTTTATAGAAATAGTGTTTATTTTTTAATTGGTATACATCTTTAATACCTCTTCAAAGTTAACTTTCTTTTTAAATTAGCAACATAATTATTTTATTACGGAATCAACGCAAAAAAATAAACAACTTTTGTGACAGTTTAGTCTGAAACATTTTGTACAGCTACGATTTTTCAAAGATATTTAACAAAACTAAGTGTAGATGCTATCTTTGATCATAAGTATTTTATAAAAACACTATGAATATTGTTTTTTAGTTCTTGGGTGACAAATGTCAGTCACGTGAATTTTATTAATTTGATGCCATAAAGTTTTAACATGAATAGAAGTGTAACAACAACACTTATTTATTGAATATGTTCAAAATGATGGTATTTTACAATTATTTTACGAAAACACTCCCAGATATTGGCTTCCCCCAAATGTACACATTGTTTTGTTAAATACTGTATATATGAAAATAGAAGCTGTACGAAAAACTAGTTTCTTGTACTTTTGTGCAACATAAGATTCAGTAAAAACATCCACGCCACAGTAGACGCATGGTCTAACGTACTACTAGATTGCCGAGGACGGGAAGATCAGGGTTCAATCCCGGTCAGGTGCACTGAGTTTTTTCCTAAATGGTTACGCGCTCTATTCCATGAAAATGCGGGTGCATTTTCTCTAAGTAACACCTACCTCATACCTAGCCCATTAGCGTTATTAGTACTTAGGCGTATAATCCAAACGGGTAGTAAGACCCGGTGTTAAAGAACAACAATAGGTTCCTCTTGAAAAAAAAAGAGTGGACCTTGAAATGAATTTGAATACATTCACAAAAAAAACTGATTTACCCCTTAAAACCAAACAATTTTTGACGGAACAGTTTTATTTGAAATGCGTTGTTTCCAAGATTTTTTTAACACTTTAATGCGCCCTCCTGACATTTAAAACGCAAAGTCAACTATATGTTCACCAAAAACTAAATGTACATAGTTAGTATGCCTTTATTTAAATAAATTGCACTATAATTAAGTTTTTCTGACCCTGCATGTTCATATTTTGTTCATTTGCCAAGGAACAGATCCATGTTCTGTTAAAAAGTAGTCTGCAAGTACACTTCTAACATTATTTGCTGCCATTCCTCCTCGAACTGATTGCTGAGATAATAGTTCTTCCAAACCATTTACTGTCAATGTGTCTTCAAATTTTACTCCATCTCTATCTCGAACAAAATTGTGAAGTATAGTACACGCTTTCACAATGTCCACTGCAAATTCAACCTCAACATTTAGTGGCCGATGAAATATACGCCACTTGTTGCTCAATATACCAAAGGCGCACTCTACATACCTTCTCCCTCTGCAATGCCTATAGTTAAAAACTCTTTTCTTCAAATCAAGAAGTTTCCCCCCAAAAGGACGAAGTAAGTGCCGGTGTAGAGCAAATCCCTCATCACCCAAAAAAAAGTATGGCATATCAATGTTTCCCATGCCAGGTAAAGGTTTTTCAGAAGGAAGTTCTAGAGAAGTGTCCAAAATGCTTCTCCACAAATTACACCGTCCAAAGATACTTGAGTCACAGTCTTTACCATATGACCCAACATTAACATACACAAATTTATAGTTTGTGTCCACCACTGCCATTAGGACCACAGAAAAGTAATTTTTATAGTTAAAATACAGCGAACCACTTTCGGAAGGTTTGATTACCCTGATGTGTTTCCCATCAACGGCGCCGATACAATGTGGGAAATTTGCTTTCTTTTCAAATCCAGATGCAATATTTTCCCACATCTCTTTTGAGGGTACCGGTATACACTCTTCTTGTAAGACTATGATGGCTTTACAAACTAATCTCACAGCACAACTTATTGTAGATATTCCCATACGAAATGTATAATGCAAATCAGTGAAGGTGCAGCCACTAGCGAAATACCTGAAAGAAAAAAGTTAATATTTACATTGTTAATTGTTTTGTTTCATTATTACTCAATGATATGACTAATCAAAACATTTATATTACTATTTTAATGCTATATAATGCATGGTATCTAATAATTTATCAATTAAATTCAAAATATTTAATTTATATTAATATTTACATCGTTAATTGTTTTGTTTCATTATTACTCAATGATATGACTAATCAAAACATTTATATTACTATTTTAATGCTATATAATGCATGGTATCTAATAATTTATTAATTAAATTCAAAATATTTCAGAAACCTTAGTATAGCCTAAAGCTTGTTGTTTTTAGAAGCATAACCTCCTCCTTTTTTTTCCAGGGAAAGACGTTATCAAAAAATGGAGCAACATTAGAGACTTTTTTCGAAAATATTTGAATCAACAAAGAGAAAAGGGATCAGGCTCAAGTGCTTTAAAAATGAAAAAATATGTTTATTACGAACAATTACTTTTTCTTAAAAAGATATTTGCTGAAAGACAAACCAAAGATTCTATCCCTCTAACAAATACAGAGGATAAATTAGGCGAAAGCATGGAAGATCCTCCTTCTGCTGCACAGAGATCATTCTCCAACACTACCACCGCCCACACACAATCCAGGAAAAGGAGGAAGATTGATGAGCTGGACGAGAAAATGCTCAAGGCTCTCGAGGAAAATGAAAATCATCATTTATCCTTTTTTAAAGGTATTTTGCCTGCAATCAAAGATTTTAATGAAGAAGAAACAATTGACTTCCAAATGGGAGTGTTACAATTGATCAAAGGCATTAAAAACAAAAGAGCAAATCCATATTCTCCTTCTTCTTCCCTGACTAACATTTCGCTACATCCGTTCATTCATAGCTCCACACCTTATCAGCAGACACCTCCAACTCCACCCCAACAGTTCTACCAATATCCCATTCAGCAGTTTTCTCGGACTGAGTCATTCCCTTCATTCCTTCCTCAAAAATCCCATCAACCCCTTGAACCTGTGTCCACAGCAACTCAAAGCTACCAGTGTTTGTCCTCTCCCTCTTCCTCATCCGTGACCTCCCCAATGGAATCTCAAATTATAGAAGTAGATTTTACATAACTCATTTTGCTTTTATTAAATTGTCATATTTTCATTTTCCGTATTTTTATTATTTGTATATTTTTGTAATATCTTAGATTAACTAGACTAAAACTTTAATAGAATACCATACCACTATAAAAGAGCCTTCAATAAATTAGTTCTTCCAAAATAAACTTAAAGCTTTGGGGTCTATTAAATAAAGAATATTAAGCTAATGTTTATGAGTTAGTAAAATGTATGTATTGTAAAAAGATAAGATATTTGGAAGAATAAACAAATACAGTATCTACATTTTCTTCTTCTTCTTACCTGATAGCTACCGCAATCATTTCTTTAGGTTGGATGCAGTTCCTCATTTTTGTGTTCTGACGCTGAAGGATTGGCTGTAATTTATCATGTAATTCTTCCATAGATGAAATTGACATTCGGAAAAAATTAAAAAACTTCTTTTCGTCACTTATGAGTTCCTCATAAAGAGTAGCAAATACACCATGCTCATCACGCTTTTGAAGCAATGGGTGTACCCAAATTGTCCTGTTTTGTCTTTTTTTATTACGTCTCCTACGAAAGTACCACATGGCAATAAGAATACCGCGATCCATGCTCAAAATCAGACTGAGAGCTCTCCCAGAGCTTGGGAAGAAAACGCATGTTAAAACCGGACCTGATGAAAACCTGATACAAACCTGATGCCACTTTCTTCTTCAGGTTTTAAACCGGCCCGGCGAAACCTAAGCGTGTGAAAGGGCTGTAACGCTTTAGACCATTGATATTTAATTTGAGGCAAGCGTACCCCAGGGGGTACGTGAAGATATCTTAGGGGGTACGTAAAAATTAAAAAAGTATATCATTCACTCACTCTTATATCCAACACCTTAGCTCAGACGGTAGCGTGTCTGCCTACTGAGCTAAGGGTCCCGGGTTCAATTCCCTGCATGGCCGAAAAATGTATAATTGATTAAATGTGGGCTTACCCTTTTACAGTGATGAATTAACGGCCGGGGACTGGATGTTGTGCCCGTCCTAGTCTTAAGTTAGATTGTAAGGTATTTGAAGCTTGGAAAGGCCTAGCAAACCAGTAGAAGAGACTATATGGCTTGAATAAAAACTGACCCAGGCCACAGTTTGGAAAAAATAATGGATGTAAAGGAAATCATTCACTCATATATAGTCCTAATTCGAAACTTATTATTTTAATACATTATTTAGATGTAATTTATTTATTTTTTATTTCGATTTAATTACAGAATAGCCATAGCTTGCTTTATGAACCAACAATTTTAGGGGTGCAATATTGAAGGGAAATTATATCTGGGGGGAGGGAGAAGAGGGGGAGTAGGTAAGGTACGCACGTGAACAAAAAAGTTTGAACACCACTGCTTTAAGCCATGCGACCACCAGTGATGATTTTTTGAGTTGTTAAAAGGTGATTCAATCAGAAAGCTAGGCTAGATCAGTTAAATACTAGCCGAACGTGTTTACACGTTTCTTTAGTGATCCCTTGTTACTTATTAGTTATTAGCACAGCTCTTTTTCTGTTAGCATTAGCAAATTGTTTATTGAGAGACTGGGACTATTGACATATATGTACTGTAGGTCAGTCAGGGCCCCTATGATGAGTGGGCCAAATGTGGCACGCACTGATAGCGTTGTTATGTATATACAGTCAGTGGCAGATCCAGGAAAAATAATAAACAATATTGAGACCAATACCTTAATGTTGTAAAGAATGACTTACTCTAACATCTCACTTGCCTTATCTCCTACATAGCCTAAGCATTATTATTATTATTATTATTATTATTATTATTATTATTATTATTATTATTATTAGCACCGCGTTTTACTACCCGTTCGGGTTGTACGCACTCACGCTATGTGTAATGGTAGGGTGATTGTGAGATGAAATGGAGGACCTACAGTTTAACGTGGAATCCGAACCACGGTGGAGGCCTGGCATTCCACACATTCACAAGATGTCTTGTCAGAGGTGAAGGAAGGGTTCCTAAGCAATAGCTATTTCAACTTAGCTATAATGTACATAAAAGCAAGTGGTTTAAAAATAAAGTGCACCAAGTAATTATAATACTAATATTAGTATTATGACCAAGTCATCATCATGAACTGTTTCCAACCTGTGACCTGGTCTGTTTAGTAAAATGCCTTCAACTTCCTCTAACCTTCCACCATTCTTCCTCCTGCACTCTCTTCCATTCTCCTTCTCTCACTTGCACACTTGCTGCTATATGTTCCTCCCATCTCTTCCCTGGGCCCCCCTTACGGTCCAAGTATTTGTGTTTAGATTCAAAAATTGTTTCTATTAATACAAAACATTTTAGGCTTATGTAAATAATTATTACATTTATTGTGACAGTGACTTTTTGTTTAATTTTGTTGTTGTATTAAAATGGCAAATTAAAAAAATAATGTTTTATTTGACAAGTTTTATTTTTATTACTATAGTTAATTAAAATTATTTTTATATAAACTAGCAATGCTATTATTATCAATTGTTAGGATAATCCAGTCTCGTAGGTCACGTTGGGCAGGACATTCAGCGTGAATGGAAGAATCTATAACCATGTTCAGGGTATTTACTGGCAAAACCAATGGGAAGAGACCATTGGGAAGACCTATACGCAGAAGAGAGGATAACATTAGAGATGAGGAAGGCTGAATTTAGTGGAAGAGTACCCGAATACACGTTAAGGAAGAGTGGAAATCTATTGAAAAAAAATCTCAGTACACACAACCAGGATTCGAATCCCGATCTCCCTGTAATAACTAGTCTAATCTAAGACAAGAGTGACGCCTTAGACCATGAGGCCACTGAAGTTGAAATTAATTTACTAAAAAAAAGTTATCTTGGTTATATATGACGTAACAGACATGACAAACAAAGTAATATTTTTAGTGGCACCAAGCCTTAGATTTTTTTTAAATTCAATTTTAAATATTTTCACTTTAACTTAAATTGTAAATTTGTAAGGATTCGAGATTTATAAAGAAAGCTTAAATTTTGGTTTTGAGAAACATAAGATTAGACCCATCTCTATTTTCTAAAAATAGTAATATAAATATTTAATGAGTACTGTTAACGATCATGTTGGCATTTGATGAGAAAAGTTTATAAATTAAGAGAAAAAGACCTTCCTCGATGGGGCAGTTAGATAACACGCTAGTTTCGTGTTGAGTTAGACTGCCAAGGACGAGGAGATTGAGGTTCAAAGCTAGCTCGGGTAAACTAGAGTTTTTTTTTTCCTAAATGGCTTTTCACTCCACCTCCACGCAAATGTGGGTTCACTTTCAATAATTTAACATTCCCAATTCCTAATCCATTAGAGTAATTAGTACTTAAAGCGTATAACCCAAACGGGTAGTAATACGCGGTGTTAATTAATACTTTTTTTTCATTCAGATAGCTCCATATATTGTCTTCATGAGGCATTGTTTGACCCAGACCTACTTATATATTAAAAAAACTAAATATTGTGTTCATAAAAATATTGTTTTAAAAACTGTAAATATACTTGCCTTAGTTCGCGTTTCCCTTAGTAAGGTTAGACTCGCAAGTGGATGTAAACTAGTGTAATTCCAGATCCGTTTTTGATAGGTCTTATCGTTTAGCCACAAGAGACTTCCAAAGAAAGGTTCACACTGACTTTAAAGATGCTCCGACATTTTCATCTTTTTTCGGGGTTTAAAAGCATTTTTTTAAACTTTTTGTGATTTTCCCGTCGGTTACAGGCTATATGCTATAAGTTTGCCAAATTTCAAGTTTATAGCTCATCTGGAAGTGGATAAACCTTAATTTCAGTGAGTGAGTCGGCCGTGTAGCTTTATAGTAGTATAATATAATAATGGTTGTTCTTGCGAGTTAAAGGTCATTATTTTTCCAATGTTAATAGCATAAAAAAATTCGAAAAATAAAGGGCAAATAGTTCTCTAATTAATATAGTAATCTCACACAGTTTTTGAATATTTATCAATAATGTCATAAAATTTGATAATAACTTTTTCTTATTAATTAAAAAAGTTTCTAATCAAATGGATATATGCTCTTGACAGATATTCAACAAATTGTTCACATCACACCTGCTTCGTTGGCCTCGTGGTCTAACACGCCACACTCTCAGTATACTAGAGGTCGGGTGTACACTGTACAGAGGGTGGTTTTTTGAAAAGTTTTTCCAATATCCTTTCACGAAAATGTGGTTACACATCCATTAATTTTTAATTTTCTAACGTAATTATTATTAGTATTATTATTACTATTAGCACCGCGTCTTACTACCCGTTCGGGTTATACGCACTTACGCTAATGTGTAATGGTAGGGTGATTGTGAGATGAAATGGAGGACCTACAGTTTAACGTGGAATCCGAACCACGGTGGAGAACTGGCATTCCTCACATTCACAAGATGTCTTGTCAGAGGTGAAGGAAGGGTTTGGTAATCAGATAAATCTTTGCCGGGTCTAACGTAATTAGTGCATAAGTGTATAATCCGAACGGGTATTAAGATGCGGTGCTAAAATAATAATAATAATGTTAACATGACCATCTGAAGAAAATTAAACTATATGTTTTTACTGGAAAAATATTTGATTTATTTTGACGAAAAAAAAAATTGGTATGAAATTGCAAAAACACTTACCTTTTCTCATGTAGATTTCCATACCTCCTTAAAGGAAATAAAAATTCAAATACACTTCCTCTATTGTTCAAGGTCAGGATTGTACCTTGGGACTACTAAGCTCAAAGTCTGTTCAGGCCAACTATTACCTTACTGTCATAAAAAAAAATTGTAGATATGAACAGATTAAGCCATAGGTCTTCAACTCACGGCCCACAGGCCACTTGTGGCTCACCATAACAGTGTTTTTTGCGGCCCACCGACTCATGAAAAATATAAAATTATTTCAATAGAAAAAATACCAGATACAGATTTATATTATACATAAGTAAATTAAAAAATTAATATTTATTTTAAGTTATTTTATAAAATATTTTGTTTTATATTACTACCCGCCTCGGTGGCATACTTAGATAACGCACTAGTTTTGTGTTGAGCTAGACTGCCAAGGATGGGGAGAGCTAGGTTCGAATCTAGCTTGGGTGGATTAGGGGTGGTTTTTCCGAAATGGTTTTCCACTCTACCTCCACGCAAATGCGGGTTCACTTCCTCTACATTCAAACTTCCCCATTCCTAACCCATTAGCGTAATTAGTATTTAAGCGTATAGCCCGAACGGGTACTAAGACGCGTTGCTAAGTATTATTATTATGATTTATACGCGAAGAAATTAATTACGTTTTTTTAAATACAAATTTACCTTGAGCCGGAAAATGACAACTCTAGTAGACAAGGGAGAAAGTACTATTTCGGATGCGTTCGAACATAGTCGGGTGTATTTGTGTTCGTTCACAGCTGAGACACCCAGGGCGCCAAAATAAAATATAAATTGTTCAATCCTAATATTGTCGGTTCACTATTGCGATCCGTGAGCCAACAAGAGACAGAAACGTTAGCCCTTGGAAATAAAAAGTTTTCCAACCCCTGGTTTAGACCTAAAGATTTTCCCCTCCCTTCTCCACCTGAAAGGGGAGAGAGTGTTCTATTGTATCAGATCGTCTTTCAGCCATCACACACAGACTATAGTGTGCAGACAACAGCCAAAAGAAAGACAGATAGACAGACAGTCAGCAACTGCTTGAGTGCTCACAGTAACCGTCCAAAAGCGTGCGGACTGCGGAAGGCATGCGAAGTTCGAGAACAAGACCATCGAAGCACAGTTAAGTGAATGGGGGGTGGTTTTCTCTCGTTTTGAAATGGTGCTCCACGTCTTCGTTTGTTTGGTTGTGTTCTTCTGTGCACGTGAGTATTAAGACTTTGATTTACAGTCACCATTGCTATCATGATATGTCTGTATTCACCTTTTATGAGGAAGGTAAACAATAAAACTGATAAATGATATTTAAAGTACACTTTCTGGGCAGCTTTATATCAGCTCACGACTTAAAACTATCCTTGGGTATATTACACAAACAATTTATTTTTAAAAATAAATTATTTCATGAAACTAACTATCAGACAACTTTATTAACTACATTTTTGACACATAAAAGTGAAATGCTTTTAAAATATTAACAAGATTTGAGTTCAAATTTAGAAAATAATAACATGGACTCTCATATTTCACAGGATTTCATCAGGACATAGGCATATTTCACAACATTTCTTGAAATGCTTCAACCTCCAAACAAGCATTCCTGGCGACCTAAATAAACATACTTACTTAATCTCATCTTTGATGATTGTTTAATCGTCTTAGACAGGAGAGGATAGTTAGGTTGGGCTAGATAGTATATCATTACATATAAACTATTATTGTATACACTTAAACATATATATTATTCAATCACCATAGTTTTTGTATCTTTAAATAAAGTTATTTATATGTAGGCCCTAATGTTTTAAATACCAACCTAGCTTAGCCTAACCATTCATGTGGGAGAAAATTAAATGTTAATAAATATAGGATGGATTTATAACATTCATTTAGAGTTAATTTATTTTTATGTTAAATTGTCATGGTGTAGAGTACATTGTTGCCAAGCTCACAAATTGATTAATTATTTTATAATCAAGGCAAAATATTTTAGTCCTCTTTTATGTGTCAAATGTAATTCATAATGTCATCTGGTAGTTATGTTTCATAAAAATGTTTTTTTTTAAATAAATTGTTTGCGTACTAGACCCCTAGTCTACTAGACCTAGAGCAATGTTTTTAAATTATTATTAATAGGTTATGTCTTACGACAGATCCATTTCTTTTGTCATTAAGCTTAGACCACCAATGTGCCCTGTCCTCCTTCAGCTACCAGAATTTTCTTCATTCCTTCAAGGCATCTAATATTTGAATACTCCTTTTTCCTAAGCGCCTCTTTCCTTCAAATATTACTAAATTATTATAAGCAGCCTATAGTCAAGACCTTATTTTTTCTAGGCCTATTGGTTTAAGTTGTGCCCTAAAAGCCCCAAATAGTTCCGAGTTTTACTTTAGGTCCAAATATCAAGACAGAATGGGATGGCCGACTTAGACTCGAAAGGGAGCCGGGAAATAAGTTTGAGTTGATAGGTTGTTTTTTACAGTAAGTGTCAATGAATTTCTTCACAATTTAGTCTCTTCATCCTATTTCTTTAGATTAATTTTACGTTTTAGTTACCCAACAAGGCAGTAAGTTATGTGGTTTAGCAGGTACAAGCGTATGCCTATTTATATCTTAGTACGCGTTATTGGTAACTTTACTTTCAATAACTAATCTAAGGGCAAATAATAGGGGAAGTATATTTTACTATAAATGCGCTATCATTTTTCTGGAGAGAGTATGTAACACGACAGATGGATAAAGCTGCTACGTACTGAAAGCACACAGGCCAAATTTATGTTCATGCTTTGTAGTATTATATCAAAAGCATATAAGGTAGGTACTGTGAATATTAATAAAACTTAACTATTATGTAAAACATTTTTCTTTGATAACACAGAAATATGTACATACAGTTCAATTTTCATGGGAACAGCCTTTATTTGACTGCTGATAAAGATAATATATATTTAACATATTCATACGTCAAGATATGTGAATTTTGATATATATACTATCATTACCTATAAAATAACACTTATAATATATTTAATGAAGAGGATATTAATTTTAGTAACAAAAACAAATCGTTAGTATGATTTTCTAAAAGGCCCTTTATATGAAAATCAAACTCCCCTGAGCAGACCTGGTTAGAATTCTAACCATGATCTTCTCTAATCCCCACCTGTGAACACGATTGACGCTTTTCCCCAAGCGCCACCACTCTGGGTTTGATGGTTGTTGATGATGAATTAATCTGTTGCTCTTATAAGTTGTTTAACATTATTTTAGGTGACCTGGCGGTATAGGGGTAAGGTGTCAAACTTCACTGCAGAGGGTCCGGGGTTCAATCCTCGGTACCTGCACAGATTTATCTGATTGCCAAACCCTACCTTCCCCTCTGACAAGACGTGAATTAATCACAACTTGTGAATGTGGAGAATGCCAGGCCTCCACCGTGGTTTGGATCCCACGTTAAACTGTAGGTCCTCCATTTTATCTCACAGTCACCCTACCATTACACATTAGCGTAAGTGCGTGTAACCCAAACGGGTAGTAAGATGTGGTGCTAATAATAATAATAATAATAATAATAATATAATACTATTTTATAAAAATTTCTTTTACATCATGGTATCCGTTTGGGTAACAATAACCCCCGCATCACTACTCGTTTGGGTAATATCCACGGTACCACTATTCGTTTGGGTAGTAGCCACGGTATCATCCGTTTGGGTATTAGCCATGGTATCACTATTTGTTTGGGTAATAAGCACGGTACTATCCGTTTGAGTAATACGCATATGAACTAATTATTGTAATGTGCTAGGGTTGATAAAGGTTGAATTTCTGGAATTGTAACCCACAATTGCGTGGAGGAAGAGTTTAATACCATTTAGGGGAAAAAACACCCTCAGATCACCCAACTGGTATTTGAACCCCAATCTCCCCGTCATCGTCAGTCTAAAGTATAACGATAGATACGCCTTTGACCATAATTTAGACTGAAGATGAGATGGCTTTTAACAGTAGGTCCCTGTCTTCATTGAACAAGATCAGTGATTATTTCCGGAGTGGGACCCTAAATCGGTGACCCTCCTCTTCTCCGGGTGTGTCTGGCGGGGTTGCCAGATGATTGCCGGCCCTACACTGTGAATACCGAGTAAGCTCTTGGTCAAAACCTGTGCGCTTTTATCTAATTGGACCACCATTAGAACGTTTAGAACAAATAAAAATTATATTTAAGCCCTGATTTTAATAGGAAGCCCGCTTTCGACCATCATCATTGAAAGAAAGTCACTAAAAATTGGCATTCTAAAAATATGTTTTAACTTATTTGATTTATTAGTTAAAGATTTAATCCAAAATGTTATCAAAACTTTCAAGACAATTTCTTTAGGGATAACTGTATAATTTATTTTAACATGATTAACTAAACGGACTAAGAATGTAAATACAATGATATTATTACCCGCTTCGGTGGCCGCATGGTCTAAGGTGCTACTCTCGCAGTAAACTAGACTGTCGATGATGGAGAGATTGAGGTTCGAATCCCGGACAAGTGTACTGAGGGCGGATTTTTCAAAGTCGTTTTCCACACACTCTCTTTTTCTGCACGCAAGTGTGAGCACCCTTTCTCTAAATAAAGCCACGTTGCAGCCACATAGGTTTCCAGCTGTCAAACACCTTAGCTCAGTCGGTAAAGTGTCTCTCTGTTTAGCTAAGGGTTCTGGATTCGATTCCTGCCATGGCTGAAAAATATATCATGGGTGAAATATGGGTTTCCCCTTTCACAGTGATGAATTAATGACAGGGGACTGGATGTTGTGTCTATTATTATTATTATTATTATTATTATTATTAGGTGTTCTGTCTCACGACAGGGCCATTCCTTTTGTCAGTGAACTTAGACCGCCAATGCACCCCATCTTCTGCCTCCTCTTTTAACTCCCAGAATTTTATTCTTTCCTCCAAGTCATTTAATATTTGAATACTCCTCCTCCTAAGCTCCGCTTTCCCTAAATAGAATTGAGAGGAGATACACCCGTATGTGAATAGAGGAATAGTGGTGAATCAGGGCAAACCACCCTAAAAACTTTGTACGAATAACCCTAACTTCTTTATCACAGACAAACTAGACTAGATGAACCTAACGTTTAGTTCGCGTGTTCACCAATACGGGTATAATTGATTTAACCCTGTTAAGGTGAGAGTGTAGGGGACGCGAGTTAAGGGAAGAGTCTTTGCAGTTTTTATATATAAAGAAATGTTATGTAAAAAAAACATATTGCCACAGTACAAACATTGAGTTTAATTTTCTTCACTTGGTGATGTTAACAGTTCTAGAATATCTGTCAAGGATGTCCTGGAATTTATTGAAAACTTTTGTTCTTAATTTAAAAAGTTTATCATCTAATATCGCTATGATCATGAAAGATATTCACCTATTGATATCAGCATGTGAAGAAAATTAAAACTTTCTTTTTAAACCAAAATAAGGTGATCTGGTGGTCTAGGGGTAAGGTGTTGGACCTCTGTGCTGGGGTCCGGGGTTCAATCCTTGGTCCCAGCACAGATTTATCTGATTACCAAACCCTTCCTTCACCTTTGACAAGACGTGTATTAATCACAACTTGTGAATGTGTGGAATGGCAGGCCTCCGCCATGGTTCAGATCCCACGTTAAACTGTAGGTCCTCCATTTCATCTCACAATCACCCTACCATTACACATTAGCGTAAGTGCGTATAGCCCGAACGGTTAGTAAGACACGGTGCTAATAATAATAATAATAATAATAATAATAATAATAATAACTAGAGCAATTCTCTATATATTTTGTCCATAAAAAGTTTCGCTATAAAAACTGCAAAAATACTGGTATTTTCTCGCGTCCCCACTGTTTACCTCTGCAAAGCCTCAAAACTCACTTTAATTATTTCTTATGTAAGATAGACATACACTCGCAGAAGAGGTCACATTGTACAAAATGTCAAGCTCGCAGTGGGTTTAATCCTGGATGGATGTTCTCTTAGTTTACCCTGTAAGGTGGCCTGCTTACCTTGCGCTGTTCCACTATGGTATAGCTTATAAGTTATAAGATACGGCCATAATGTAATCCGTCAAGATAAGACTGCTACCTTTCAAGGTGAATGGAGTGTGTAGGCTGACCATTATAGGAAGAACAGTATCTGGTAGTTACTAAAGTTAATCAAATAATTTTAATATATTCATACATCTAGTCTTCTGATCTGTCACGTATGATAGATATTATGAATACCTATAAAATAACACGAAAAATACAGTACAATGTTATCAATATTGGCCATTAAGAAATATGTTTGAATTTTCTAAACTGGTCTTCTAGCCAAAATCTGGGTATACCATGGGGTTACCCCCCCCCCCCTAAAACGTGTACTACTCTCTCTACCTTCCCACAGTGAGGGAACATTTCCTCTAAATTCAACCTTATCATACAACCTTAGCATAGTTATATATGAATAGCTCGGACTGGTAGTAAAAGGCGATTAAAAAACTTGGTGTGTGCAAAAAAAAATGTGTACCAGAGCTGTGTCCACAAGGTATACACCCAACCCACAGCCTCCATGTTAAAATGGTTGTACTTCGTGGAAGAGTTTTAATATTTAGCACCACGTCTTACTACCCGTTCGGCTTATACGCTTTTTAGTACTAACTACTCTAATGGATTATGAATTGGGAAGGTTAAATTAGAGGAAGTAAACCCGCATTTGCGTGGGGGGAGAGTGGAAAACTATTTAGGAAAAGCCACCCTCAGTTCACCCGACCGAGATTCGAACCTCGATCTCCCCGTCCTCAGCAGTCGAGCTCAACATGACAAGCGCGCTAGCCAACTACGCCACCGAGGCAGGTTCGTGGAAGAGCTTAAATTATTTGAAATGGGTATCACTAGGTGCCATCAAGGGGCGTTAAATAAACAACTCATTTTAAACGTGGTTTCACTAGAGAGGACACAAATATCCATCTATAGCCAATCCACAAAGCTAGGTCCAGATAGTGGCCCAACCCCTTCATCACATACTACTTACTAACTCACAAATAGCACACGCAAACTGCTTATTACGATTACAATGGCCCCTTTATGATGACCATTTTAAAAGTGATTCGTTTAACAACTGCACATTTAAGTAATTTTATCGCTGAATATTGACACTAGCGAACCCCAGTGTTGATGGACTCAACCTGGCTCAAGGAGCGCACCGATACTTTAGTCAGGCTGAGGATCTGCTGTATACATGGCCGGTGGCCGTACCGGATGTAGAGTCAGAAGGCGCCAGACGACAGACCACCTGAGTCACCAAACTTGGTAGGTGCCGTCGTCGGGTTACACCTGTGTAATGATAACGTTCGTGCGAATAAAACACCACGGAGCTACCGTCAGTTCACCACTAGAGTGGGAGGTAGCTGACAGCTGATTTTTATTACAAACATTTGTTGAAAGTCACTAATGTTAACCTATATGGAAATAATCACTACTTTCTTAGTAGTCTTATATTATAAATCAAAGGTGTTAGTAAATACTTCTATTAATATTTATATAAGTATTATTATCTGCATGATTGGCTATTTCGTAGCTTATTGAAAGACCAAATTATGTTATTTACTTACTTTATAGTAATAATAACTCGAAAGTTCATTGCTACTTTTCCAAAAGTATGCCACCTATACCTAACTTGAGCTTGCTCTAATCAACTTCGGTGGCTGTATGGTCAAAGGCGTTACTCTCGCAGTGGACTGGACTGCTGATGACAGGGATCTTGAGGTTCGAATCTCAGTCGGGCGTACTGAGAGTGGTTTTTACAAAATAGTTCTCCACTCTTCCTCCACCCAAATGCGGGCACTCTGCCAATAAATATAGCCATCTTAACCTGAAACCATTAGCGTAATTATTACATAAGCTTATAACCCGAACGGATAATAAGACGCAGTGCTAAAACAATAAAGATAAAAGCTAGTTCTATCCAGTCCACCTCATTACACCCTATTCATATCTTGATCTAATTCAATCTAGTCCATCTCATCACACCCTATCGCTATCTTAATCTAGTTGTATCCAGTCCACCTCATTACACCTTTTCCCTATAATGATCTAGTTCTATCCAGTCCACCTTATTACACTATCTGTTTCAGGTCCATTTTAATGTTATCCTCCCATCTGTGTCAAGGTATTTACAATGGTCTTTTCTCATTGGGTTTACAAGTCAATACCCTGAACCAAATATATTAATAACAATATTAGATCTTTGGTTTCTGATTGTGGTAACAAGAGATATTTGAAAAACAGTTCATTTTAAAGATGGGGTTTGTCAGAGAACAGACAAAAATTGGCTTCTAGTGTCACACAGATGTGTTCAGGAAGTGGCTCCAACTCTCATAAAAAAAACCCAACCCCTCCAAAAGAGCCTACTCAGACTGCATATTTCAAATAACACGCAGAATACAATCGTGCTTTTTGTATTTCAAATGAATGTTTGCAAATTGTCTATTTTAAATAATCTTTAAATACTGTCAAAAAGGTTTGTTCGTTGAAAGAAGGGCTCTGAGCAGAGTAATGGATGGGAAGGGGGGCCGAAGGGGTGGGTGGGTAGAGCGTGTTTACTAGACTCAACCTGGCTCCAGGAGCGCAACGGAACTCCCGGAAGGCCCTTGCCAAATTTCTTACATATAAGGGGCTACATTAGTCCCATAGCTTCTTTGGTGCTGACTGACAGCTCACAGCTTTGAAAAGCTACCAGACCCCTATGCCGAACCATATGATCTGCAAAATCATATGTTTAGCAGCTGTCACTTCTGACAGTCAGCTGTGAACTGTCAGTCAGCACCAAAGAAGCCACGGGCTGGTGTAGCTTTTGTATAATAGGTTAGGTAAGACTAAATTAAATTATTGTATACACTTAAACATACTTACAGTGTTCGCAAATCCATCTACAAAGTTTTCAGTGACTACAAACCCCACGAAAAAATGACCTTGATGCAAACTCCACGATTGCAAATTCTAGTCAGCCAGCAACCCTAATTACAATCCGGAGTGTTCCTAAAATATACCTCAGTGGGTGACCAATAATTTGGACAAGTTGAGCCCCTCCTCTGTCAACTTGGTTGACACGACCAAGTGGTTGGTATCAATGAAGATGTATTCCTCCAACTCATGGCATGTTACCTTCTCATACACACCTTAGTAAGTTAGCGAGACATTAGCATTGCTAGTAGAATACACAGAGTGTTACCGGGAACATCATTTGAACGTGGCGTTTCCTCTAGGCATGTCAATGAAGTGACGTCATCTATACGTGTGCCCCTTTAAAGTGTAATGGAAGTGGACGCAATTTAAGGCGGTCGGTTCGGTCAGCGAGAAATTATCAATCGCTGTTTAGGCCAAACGGCTTAAAATACAATGGTCTTTGTCGTTTTCTGTAACTACTTCTCTTTTATATCCAATAATATACTTCCATTCATCATTCACCTTCAACCACACTTTGTCCTGTCTTAAGGAGGACGTATTGATTACGTTAAATTCACCCTAATAATCCACGCTCTGAGCGGATTATTGCTCAGCTGGTTTGACCTTTCACGAAAAGTTACGTCTGTTGAAAGAGTGATACAGACTCTACGATAAACACGAGACTTGCAAGTTTTTATCATGTTTGTTTATCAGAAGATCAAACGTAATAGAGATACTTTTTATAACACTACGTTGGCTGTCCTTGGTATATAATAATGATAATTAACGGCCTTATTTAAGGGGAAGAGTGAGGGAGGCGATTTAAGGCAAGAGAGCCCACATTATCGTAGAGAGAGAGGATGAAAAAATTTTCCGATAAATCACACGTGAAAAACTATTTTCAACGTATCTGGTCGAGACTCGAGCCTCAAACTCCCCGTCAGCGGAGATCCAGGTGTGTTGTCTTGGACCAATGGTTCTCAGCCTTTACTATATCGCATGCTGTAGCTCTCCTAAAGTTATTCACACTAATATTATGAACATTCAATAAGGATAGTTAAATTTTACAATTGTAAGAGTATAAATAAAACAAACGAAAAAATCACATGTTCTAGCTGCGCCTTTGGCAAATGTCCTTTACTCATATTTGAACAAATTGTCAATTCTAATTACTGATGACCATTAAAAATCAATAAAGAGTATTATAAACTTTCCTCACGGAGCCTCAGATAACTATGGTGAGACGCAGCGCACAGTTTGAAAACCACTGGGCTAAGATGTCACTCTCTTGTTTGACTGGCCTGCTGATGACGGGGAGACCAAGGTAAGAATCTTGGTCAGGTCTTTCGAGGTGGGTCTTTCCTAAATGGTTCACCAACCTCATTCCAGGCAAATGTGGGTAGACTATCTCTAAAATGCTTCCTTCCTCATCCTTGCCCCATTAGAGTAATTATCATATTTGCATATAACCTGAACAGCAATAAGATGTGGTGATAAAAAAAAATACACCCAAAGCGTGAACTGTTGTCATTATAATGAGCTAAGTACAGTAACCCTATGGCTTCTTTGGTGCTAACTGACAGCTCACATCTGGCAGCTAACAGCTTTGAAAAGTTACAAGACCAAATTATGTATCCCTACACCAAACCATATGATCTGCAAAAATATGTGTTTAGCAGCTGTCACTTCTGACGGTCAAAATTTAGGTATATACCTAAATGTTGACTGTCAGAAGTCAGCACCAAAGAAGCCACGGGGCTACTGTAGTTCAGGCTACCAAGCTGCTCAGCAGGGGGAGTTTGAGACCATCTCTGATCCAGTGGGGGGCTTATATACGTTGTACTTTTCACCGATCTTTTTCTACATTCTTATTTCAATAAAATGCTGGTGAATTTCCTCAAATCTCTCCATCTCATATCGTGCCCTTAAAAGATCATTGAACGTTCAGGAAATAAAAATATAATATATTTATATTTAGCACCGCGTCTTACTACCCGTTCGGGTTATACGCTTTAAGTACTAATTACGCTAATGGATTAGGAATTGGGAAGGTCGAATTAGAGGAAGTGAACCCGCATTTACGTGGAGGGAGAGTGGAAAACCATTTAGGAAAAACCACCCTCAGTTCACCCGACCGAGATTCGAACCTCGATCTTCCCGTCCTCAGCAGTCGAGCTCAACACGACAAGCGCGTTAGCCAACTACGCCACCGAGGTGGGTAAGAAAAAAACAACTTTGGAGTACTTTAATTTACGTGCACCACGTCTCTCTAGTCTTTCGGACTTTCTGTTATAGATTAACACTAATTTGGTAGGTATATTTTAAAGAAAATGTACCTGCCTTAGTGTGAAGGAAAGACCAGTAAACCAATAAAGAAACACTACGGTACACCAGACGGGAATTCGAATCTCATTCTTCTGATCACAAGTAACCATTTGAGACTGACACCTTTTCACACATGATCTCCGATAAAGGTTTGGCATACAGGTTAAGGCCCTTGGCCCTGTCGAGTGCAAGTCTAAAACCTATTTTGTGGGATGGTGGGCGGGAGGTTGAAAGGTGAGGCATGGCTCCACATTAGACCAAAGTGTCCTTCCACGCCAACAAGAACAGATAGATCACGGGAGCCGTAGATGGCGCTCGCTACCATGTCTTGCCGAAATATCATACGTTTGGAAATATCAGTTTTCTCGAGAACGAGTGAAATTTGTATGTTAATATTTCCAACACCCCTTCTAAGATAATATAGTGATGTTTATTAATTGCTACATTTTCTTATTTTTTGTTATGAAGCTAACAGTTTTCTATTGAAACATGTCAATTTGATCGATATTTGATCACTGTTAAAATCATAGAGGAGGTGTTTATAAATTTAAAAATGTATAGCTCAATCAACATGCTTCTATTCTTGAGCAAACCGTTTCCGGAAATAAAATTGCAAAACAATAACAATTGTCCAGACTTCTGTGCTGGCGGCCGGGATTCAATCCTCGGTCCCGGCACAGATTTATCTGATTTCCAAACCCTTCCTTCACCTCTGACAAGACATCTTGTGAATTTGGGGAATGCCGGGCCTCCGCCGTGGTTCGGATTCCACGTTAAACTGTAGGTCCTCCATTTCATCTCACAATCACCCTACCATTACACATTAGCATAAGTGCGCATAACCCGAACGGGTAGTAAGACGCGGTGCTAATAATAATAATAATAATAATAGTAATAACAATTGTTGAAGATAACTGTATGTTCCCATGGATCTGCATTTCTACGTCAAATTAAAAGGGCCAATCGCCTTAAACTATAATTTTAACTCTATGTGCATTGCTTGCTTTGCAAATCGCGTACACCAAGACACTATTTACGTAACGTTTGACGTATCAACGTTTTTAATGCCTAAAACAGAGCGCCAAGAATCAACAATGAACGAGTTTTATATTCCCTGCTATCACTGAAAGTGATCCTTATCTTGTTTGTTTACACCAACCTATAATCCAAAAACTATGATAAATGGCACACTGTCTTACATGCTTCAACCAATGTCTTAGAAATAATTGAGGGGACGTATCAGTGTTGCTTTAACCAGCACCGTAGTGTAGGGGTCAGTGCATCAGGCTGTGAAACTAGGGGTTCCAGGTTCGTTTCCCAGCTGGTACTTTGGGTATTTTTCCCTTTAGGGGAATAATCCCAATGGTCTTCAGGGTTTGGTTAATTCGGCTCAAGATAGGTTAATACCTACCCCGGCTCCACCACTTCATAATATTTATCATCACATCAATCATCACATAATCTCACTGTGGGTACGACGTGTAGACAACCTCCTATGGTGTAACCTGGGCAACATACGATAAAAAAAAGAATCGTTTTAAATATTCATTCAATCTTGTTTATTTAATCTAATAAGAAAAAATGACTCTTTAAAGTTATTTGGAATGGTCCTTCATCTAAGGAAATCATTGGTGCAAAGTCATTTTCTTCAAAAGTAACTTAATAATAGAACAATATATTTCAAGTTCATTGTTTTAAGGCAGTCTTTCATGGACGCGTGATGACTCATAGAGCTATCATTGAACCACGGACACTGACGACTCGGGATCAGCAACAAATATAGTACTATTTCCAACTGTGTTCAATTAGTCTGGTGATTTAGGGGATAAGGTAAGTGTTTTTGCAAGTGATAAGGATAGGGTAAGTGTTTTTGCAGTTTTTATAGAAGAGGTTTTTTTTAAATAAATCAAATGGAGCTTCAGTACTAAAAGAGAATTTAGTTTTCTTCACATGGTGACCTCATCAGTTCTTGAATATCTGTCAAGAGTGTCCTAGAAATTATTGACAACTTTGTCTCTTCAATTAAACAGTTTGTCATATAATACCGCTATGATCATGAATAATGACATATATTCAACAACTATTAATATTACCATGCGAAGAAAGTTAAACTCTTTGTTTTAACCGGAGTGATATTTATTTTATTTTGGCCAATTTATGTTTTGCTATAAAAACTGTAAACACACTGACCTTTTCTCTCGTCCTTACACTCCTACCTTAAATCTCGTACAAACGTTTATAAAAACCAATTCACCCTAGGCTGTGATTTACTGATAGTCTTAGGAGCCGCTTTATGTCATCCAACCCGCCTCGGTGGCGTAGTTGGCTAACGCGCTAGTCGTATTGAGCTCGACTGCCGAGGATGGGGAGATAGAAATTCGAATCTCGTTCGGATGAAATGGAGGTGGTTTTTTCCAAAATTGTTTTTCACTCTCCCTCCACGCAAATGCAGGTTCATTTCCTCTGATTCAACATTCTCAATTCCTAATCCATTAGCGTAATTAGTACTTAAAGAATATAACTCAAACGGGTATTAAGACGCGGTGCTAAATAATATTTAAAAAAAGGTCATCTATCACAGAATCTACCTTAAGTCTATTAACTTGGAATAAATGGTAATGTCAAGGGTCAGTTTTCAATCATTTTTAATTTAGTTAAAATATATAGCCAGTAATGGTCGTATCCATAACCTAAATTAATCCTTATCCTTGTAAAAACTAAGATACCTGCGCCCCTTGGTAGGGTTGGGCAGCAGGTTAATTCAGGGGAACGTTCATTAAATTTAAATTTAACTCTGTTAGCACAAATTACAATTACAATTGAGAGATTTAAAGTGGCCAACTTGCCTTTACTGGAAACAAGTTCAAAAATAAATCAAATATCTCTTAGTAAATTATCAGGGTGACATTTTTCCCTTCTTGAAAAAAACATTTTGTATACCTGAATTTTCTTAAGAGTTGACTTTTGGATTATCTTTTATAAAATACTAACAATATTTCTAACTGTTAACATTGAAAATCTGGCGGCTGGGGTTCAATCCTCGGTCCCAGCATAGATTTATCTGATTTCCAAACCCTTCCTTCACCTCTGACAAGACATCTTGTGAATGTGGGGAATGCCAGGTCTCCACCGTGGTTCGGATTCCACGTTAAACTGTAGGTCCTCCATTTAATCTCACAATCACCCTACCATATCACATTAGCGTAAGTGCGTATAACCCGAACGGGTAGTAAGACGCGGTGATAATAATAATAATAATAACATTGATAATAAGCTAATGTATTATTGGGGTGATCTTATAAATATGGACACCTTTGTGGTCTGGTGGTCAGAGTTCCTGGCTACAGGCTCACAAGTCCCGGGTTCGATCCCCAGTGCTCCCTGATTATCTATGAACTCACCTTCGTGAGGATAAATGAGGAGCTACTTGATTTAATAAATAGCGGCTCCGGTCTATAAAATCGAGATAAACGGCTGGAGGGATCCTTTTGCTGACCACATGGCACCCTCCTTCGCAAATGTTAGCACTACCCTCGACAAAATGCGTAGGCTGTTAGGTCGGTATAGCTCGCTTGACCTGTTGACGCCATGGAGTTTTTTTTTCTTTATAAGCATTGATAATATTTATAAAAAAAGTGTCAACTGTAGATCACATGATTTGACAAATCAATATGTGCAAGTATATCTAGTAGCTCTTTCAATCGGTCTGATATGTACATTTTAAAACATTTTGATTTGAAAATTCATAAGAACTTGCGTTGCAAACCTTTCAAGTTAGTTTTTTTTAATCTGGAGGCCTACGTCTAACCGATTCTCGCTTACTATGTTCGTAACGAAATATTAGCGACATTTTACGCTATACTTCCAATCGGGATAGATATAGATAAAAATTCGTAAACTATATATAGAAGTTAAGGAACAAAATATATAGTTTTTATTATTTCATGCCTCAAAATAGGTATAGCCTAAAATTAAAAGTCTACAGTAAGAGAATATAATTTACAATAAGTGATTTAAACACAAATTATATAGAATAAAACACTTAAAAAAATTAGTTCATTTTAAAAAAACATAAAAAACTTAAATTTCATAGTCAGGGTAATAATATGAGATGGTATATTAATAATGAAAACAAACATGAATATTAGGTTAAAAACTTCTATACATAATTACTATACCGACTATACTAAAAGTCAATTAACATACGTAGATATATTTTTCCGCACCTAAACAATCACAATGGGCCCACATCATACATAAAAAACACTCTACCCACAATTATCCCTTAGAGTCATCAGAAAATTTGCCACCACGAAATATACAATTTGCATCATGTGAATCTGGACGAAGTTGACCAGGCTCATCCATATCAAAATCAATATCTGAATCAATTAATGAGACGCTTGCATTACTTGATGAATCTGTTTCAGCTTCAAGAACGTTCCTTATATATTTATTTCTTGTATTTTCTCTTTTAAGAGATAATATGGCAGGCCACTTTATTGTAGAGAGCAATAAATCATTTTTATAGGGGGATGAGGTAATAACAGTGGAACCACAATCTCTGCGCCCACGATTTGAAACTTTATCTTTCACTGTTGGAACAGGTGAGATGTCATAAAATTCAAATATATTTCTTAAACCCCTTATGGATAAAATTTAGCTTGTCGGATTTGCCAACGCTTTATCAGCCGCAAACGTGGATGGACTGGAGATAGCCAGAGTTGGCGGATACATTTCAATTGTAGACGTGGCTGAATGGGGAGCTGGTTGAAGTTTGTGGAGAAATGTCAGTTGCAAACGTGGATGGACCAAAGTTAGTTGGAGTTTGCGGATGAATATCAGAAAACAAAGGCCCAAATGTAGGGCTGCTGCTAAGTAATCCACATAGGAAAAAAAACCCTGCTCAGTGGGTATATCCCAGTAACAAGAAATCCCTTCACAACTATTTCGGCTGTTTGGACTTTCAAATATGTCTTCCCAAATAAATATGCTATGTCAAATAGACTCAATGCTCTTTGTTGCTGCCGCAAAGATAGTCGTACCTCTTCACTATAATACGCCTTCAGTGGCCCCGTGAAAGTTTTATCCAGAGGCTGTAATTTATGTGTCGAGTATGGTGGAAATTAGACAATTGATACGTAGTTATTTCTGGCTAAGTCACTGACATCCAAATTTATGGTATGACTATAGTGACCATCCAGAATCAATAGAGCAGGAGAATCCTTAGTCAGTTTGGCAAAATTTATGAAATGCTGGAATCATTTCGTGAAAAGGGATGCTTGAATCCAGCCAGGTGGGTGGTATGCAGCAATTTATACATGTGGGGCTCCTTTCATCTTCTGATTGTTTTAATTTTTCCTAGGAAAAGTTATCATCGGAGGCACAAAATTGCCTGCTGCATATTACAGCATACTAATGTAACGAACCCACCTGGTTTGGCTGAAGTTAAGCTAGCAATTTGTCTTTTGCCTTTAAACCCAACAACTTTTGGTATTTTTAACTGAACAACAGACAATCCTGTTTTATCAACGTTGTAAATTATATCAGGAGTATAACTGAATTCCTCGTATAGTTGATCAAGGTACTTGTAAAAAGCATCCACTCTTTCTTTAATGAAACCAAGTGCCCTGGCATCTGACGTATAAATAAGTTTGCATAGTTAAATCATGTCCTTATTAAGTGACAAAAAATTATATATCATGCCTCTTCCTGCTTTTTCTTCTGCAAAAGGATGCTTTATACCATTTATAACAGCAAGATGAAATGCCATCCTTTTTATGTCACTCGTAGTCAAATCATAGAACTTAGATTCCATTGTCAGAATGTAATCAACTAATTGATTTTCCATTTCATAACCAAAAATAAAAGAAAGCATCCATTCCGAATAATAAAAAGAAATTTGACAGTATACTATATAATGTAACAACCACTTAACAGAATATATATATAATTTGCCCGAAACTGTATTTCTCCATAATTTCGTAGCAGCTACACTCTCAGCAGTAACAGCATCATTCACCTTTAAAACAAGCGAACAAATATTTCATAAACTTTCAGTATACAAACTACTCTAAAGACTAACGAGTTGTTAAACAAATTAATAACAAAATTGCAAATTTACATAAAACATACAAATCTGCATACATTTGAACACAGACTTGCATGAGTAGACCATGACACACTATATTTCTTTCATACCTTCACATAGCCAAATTCGTTGGCTTTAACAGCTTCAATGGCTTTTATCATATCTTCTTTATTAACTTTTTTTTCTTAAGCCTCTGCTTTCTTTTTGTAATTCTTTTTCTTGGCATCTAAAATATGAATATATAGATTATAGATATAACATAGAATATGTAGCATAATTTATTAGAGTAATGTATTGCATGTGTGTTGAAAATGTGGTAGAGATATGAGATGTTCTCAAATTACTACCAACCAAATATTTCATATTACAGCCAACTCTTCGCTTTGAGTTATGCCAATAGCTCACATGTAAAAATACAATAGTTGTACAGTTTATAATTATATTCTAAAAATGCAGTTACTATTTTGAAACTTACCGTAGGCGGTAGGCCTAGTCCATTTTTGAAAAATCACAAACTAAACCGGGGTGTTTTGCAAATCAAAGTTTACCATTAAAAACTTTAGGTTCATGCAATACGAACAAACGTTCACCAAGAGTCAGTACTTGAAACAAAATGTCCGCTGTCTATAACATAGGCTTGGTAGAAAGTAATAGTTTCCCCAACTATCTACTAGATGTCAGCAGTGTACAGAGACCAAAACACCGGTGTCTCATATTCGTACCTTCTCCTCTATTTATTTCAAGGGAAGTTAAAATCTGCGCCTGTTGGTACACTGTCTAAGCACAAGACTCATTTAGTCTGGGTGGATTTAGGCTGGATGTTGGGTGCCGGGGGAGGGCGGGGGATGTTTTTCCCAAACAAATCTCACTAGCCATCCGGGCTATCCGGATTTAATACATTAATGGTGGAAGGTATCATTATTGTAATTAAATGTGGATAGCCTGGACGGGGAGTGAGACACGGTGGGGAAATAAAACTGGGGGTACGAGAATAAAAGCGTTAATCTCGTGTAGTCTGACTTGCCAGTGACGGAAAGATCAGGGTTTGAATCCAGGAACATGTACTGTCTAGTGTTTTTTTCCCTATATGGTTTCTCACTTTCTCTCCACGCAATTGTGAACACATTTTTTTTTCTTTTGGCTAGTCAGTATGGGTTGTAAGACGTGAATCACTAAAAAAAACCAAGATGGAAACAATTTAAGATATCTCTTTTGAAGTTAATAGCTAGAAAAAATAAGCTTCTATGGTCACAGGGTCTAATCCCTAAGGCGTCATTCTCGTAATAGACTAGACTGCCGTTGATGGAGAGATCGGGGTTCGAATCCCAGTCTGATGATGGTTTTTACTAAATTGTTTTACTGTCTCTCTTCATGCAATTGTAAGTACATGTTTTCTAAATTCAACCTTAATCGTATTTAACACATTAACGTAAATAATACGTATGCGTATAGCTCGAACGGGCAGTAATATGCGTTGCTAAAAATAAAAATACTCTCAAAATTAAAATTAAAAGCAGTTAAAAGTATAATGCGCTTTTTCCTCTCAATTTGAACGTAACTGTCCATCCTATATATAACCTTCGCACTAATTTACCGTGCTAATTGATTGTGTTTACTGACATAGTTACAGCTCGCCACAGGTAAACATGTCGCATCACTCACGTTTACCAATCAATTCAAACATGGTTAATGATAGGAGTGGTTCGTTCACACCTTCCTTCGACGAAACAGGGGTAGCCAACAACCAAACCGCCAAGAGTTAGCTCAGCGCTAGTGTGCCTGAATTACTGACCGGAATGAAACGGTGGGAGACGGACAATTTTTCGGGAAATTTTCAGTTTTCTTATTCCAAAATAAAAAAAAATCTGACTTCCAACAAAACATTAATAGCGATTACAGTTATCTTTTCGCACTCACGTGTCGACTACAACGCTTGGGGGTTGAATTGGTCACTAACTTCGAATCCACTGTAGACAAGATATTTGAATAGGTTTATATTATAACGAATATATCCCTTCCCCGGTGATTCATTGATCTGAACTGAAAACTTTACCGAAAAATTATTCATCTTTAATTGCCATTATTTGTTTGTATTTTTTAAAGTAGTTTTCTTATCATTAAAATTGTGAAAATGACTTTAAGATTGAACTAAATGTTATTGACCGTCTTTATGGTACAGTAGACTACAGATCCAGAGATGCCGTGTTCGATCCCCGGTGCTGACTACGTGACACCCTCTATCCACAGAAGTTGAATCTATCTTCTCCGACAAATGGCGGCCACTCGGTCGGTATGGCTGGATCTCGGTCTTATGCCATGGAGCTTTCTTTAGTTTTTGGTAATAGCCCCCAACCCACTATTTGGTGGCTTTATATATATATATATATATATAATATGTATTAGGCCCCGCCTCTCCCAGCCAGCCCTTCACCTAATTATTAGACCAGCCTGGTGGCGTAGTGGTCAATGCACCTGACTACGAACCTTGGGGTCCCTGGTTCGATTCTCGGCTGGTACGTGTATACCACAGATCACATTACTCTGTGTAGACAACTTCCTATGGTGTAACCTGGGCAACGTTCTGTGACACCAGAGAGGTGAATAGTCTACATCCAAACAGGCGACTGACCTGGATGTTATGTTTTTCCCGGTCAGTAGTATCATACGCAAAATATATATATATATATATATATATATATATATATATATAAATAAAAAAACTAATTAGTCCCGTTAAATATATCCACTGCGGAAACTTTTCTGGAAAGCTTTCATCTNATATAAATAAAAAAACTAATTAGACCCGTTAAATATATCCACTGCGGAAACTTTTCTGGAAAGCTTTCATCTCTAGTCAAGACTCAAGTTCGAAACCCTGCCGGCTGCAGGTGAGGACGGATGTGAAATTTTCGATCAAAGTTTTTAAATTTAATTTTGGTCTGCAACCGGCCACGTGCGTGGTATAGTGAACAGAGCCCCCTAGCTGCTGACTTAAAGGTCCCTGGTTCGATTCTCTCCTGGAACAGCTTCCATGTTCACCAGGGTTTGGTAAATTAGAATTAAGTTAGGTTTAATTGCTCCCACTGGTTTCACACCCTCATTCTATCAACATCGTCTCATCTCAATGGGACATGGAAAGAGCCTCCACGGAAAGGATGGAATGTTAGTATATTTGGGTGTTCCTTGGGCATAAGCACATTAGCACCGCATACTATTTCCACAAATTGGGTTAAAGATTTTTGTAATCCAGATACGTCATTATCATTATTATCTTCCTCTTCGATTCTTACTACTATGCCTGGTTATTCACATATACAGTAGCCCCATGGCTTCTTAGGTACTGACTGACAGCTCACAGCTGACCTCCGACAGTCAAGCCGTCAGTTGTCAGTCAACACCAAATAAGCCATGGGGCTACTGTACACACTAATGGGGCAAGAATGAGAAAGGTATAAACTAGAGGAAGTGTAATCGTATTTACTTAGAGAGAGAGTGAAAGATACCATCACCACTCCAGATGAATGATGGTGTATTTCTTTTCTAACTATCCTTCTCAGTTTTACTCATTTGGATCAAGTCCTCTTCCATGGGCATACTTCCATTTAAAGGGAATTTTGATCGTCTCATAAAGTCTCAAGGGCAATTATCACGAGTATAAGCCTGATATTTTTATTTTTTATTTCTCTTAAGCGTGGACAAGCGGTCGAAGGCTTTGGGCTCAGATTTAACTTGGCCACCGTTGCAAGGGGGAGTCCGTTATCAAATAATGACAAGATATCATACTGGAGATGGTTTAGTTGCATATGAACTTCAATTTAAGAGACCGTCTAACCTCATGGATTACATTTAGAGGATGATTTTGGTTGGAAGAACAAGATCTCTTAGTTACTAAATTTACTGAAACAATTTTTATATATTCATACATCAAGCCATGTTATCTGTTGCTGTCAATTTTGATAGATATTATAAATACCTATTAAATGAAATATGGTATGGTAAAATTATATTATATTTAACCACAAATAAATATGTTTGAATTTTTCTAAATGTTCTTCTAACCAAAATCAGGGTATAACCTAGGTAGTAATTACAGCTCAAACAAGATTTTCTATAATCTTCATTAGAAAACAGTGGAGCCATTTTACTATATTTTAAAAGATACAACAAAAATTTTAAAAATAAACAAAACAAAAAAACCATTGAACTGATCACAATCTTACTTTTGGCAAGTGAGGTAAACATAAAACAACACTTTAATACGTTTTTTTGGTTCGAATCTAATCTTGCATATAATTTACCGGTTAGTAAACATTGAATTTGGTTAGTAATTGTTTCTATCCTCTCCAGGTCAGTGTGGGTACATTTCCTCTATGTTATAATTCCCACTCCTACTTCTTAGAAAACCGCCTCGGTGGCGTAGTTGGCTAACGCACTTGTCGTGTTGAGCTCGACTGCTGAGGAAGGGGAGATCGAGGTCTGAATCTCGGTCGGGTGAACTGAGGGAGGTTTTTCCTAAATGGTTTTCCACTCTCCTTCCACGCAAATGCGGGTTCACTTCCTCTAATTCAACCTTCCCAATTCCTAATCCATTAGAGTAATTAGTACTTAAACGCAGTGCTAAATATTATTAATTACTTCTTAGATTAAGGGCCAGTTTCATAGACGAAGTACACCCTCAAGTGCGGATCATTACTAAATACAAGACAACACCTGCCTAAACTCGAATGAAATGGGCCAGTTTCGCGTTATGATCTGGTCCATTCCATTTTGGTCTAGGTATAACCTGATTTTGGTAGTTACTAAAGTTAAAAAAAACAGTTAATATATTCATATTTCAAGTTATGTCTGTTGCTGTCACGTTTGATAGATATTATCAATACCTATAAAATGACACTCACAATATACTAAAATGTTATCAATATTGGCTGCAAAATATATGTTTGAATTTTCTAAACTATTCTTTCAACCAAAATCAGATTATAGGTATTTCCTTTTTTAATAACGCTCCATACTTGAGGCGTACTAATTGTAGCCATGAAACTGGCCCTAAGACTTTACTGTCCCTTATATTGAACAAACCACTTTTTAAAAAAAGGTTAATTTTGGTTAAGACTTGGATAAAACCTCAGGATTGTTATACCCAGCATATACATTGAAAAATATAATGAATTTAAATAGATTATAAAATTATGGTAAAACTTATATAAGACCTCAGGATTGCTATACCCAGTATATAAATTGAAAACAAAAATATAGTGAATTAAATTTATTATATAAAAATTGGTGTTAAAATTGAATGGCTTTAATGTTCAAACGTCTGGTTAAATTGTGATTAGAGTGCACAACCAAGTGTCATAGATAAATTATTATTATTATTAGCACCACGTCTTACTACCCGTTCGGGTTATACGCACTTATGCTAATGTGTAATGGTAGGGTGATTGTGAGATGAAATGAAGGACCTACAGTTTAATGAGGAATCCGAACCACGGTGGAGGCCTGGCATTCCCCACATTCACAAGATGTCTTGTCAGAGGTGAAGGAAGGGTTTGGTAATCAGATAAATCTTTGCCGGGACCGAGGATTGAACCCCGGCCGCCAGCATAGAAGTCTGACACCTTACCCCTAGATCGCCAGGTCACCGACGTCATAGATAAAGTTATTCACCACATACATTGCAATAAAATCATCAACAAGTGGTGCGCTCTAATCACAATTTAACCAGACGTTTGAACATTAAAGCCATTCAATTTTAACCAACATTTTTATATAATATATTTAATTCATTATATTTTTGTTTTCAATTTATATACCGTACCGGGCATAGCAATCCTGAGGTTTTATCTAAGTCTTAACCAAAATTAATATCACTCCTTACTTTAGTCTAATTAGAATGTTTTCTAAAATGTTATGATGGCTAATGTTTCAGTTGCGCGCGGTGAAGATGGGTTCGAGATCAACAGCCCCCCTAGGTCACGTTTCGAGAATTATTCTTACAACAGCCCCCCCCTGGGATATGGGGGGTACTACCGATACCTTGCCCCAGACAAAGAACGCCCCATAGGGGTTGAAGATGCAGGTAATTAAGATAATAAACAAATAGTGTGACATCTTAATTTGAAAACATCGGTAGTCTTATTTTTTAACAGTGTTCATTATAAGTGACAAGCTCTGTGGTATATGGGTCAAAGTTTCTGACTATAGATGCAAAGTTGTGGGGTTCAATCCCCGCCTGTGAAGCAGTGGGTTGGGAATGGAGTCAACTCAGTCTCGTGATGACAATTTTACTATTTAGGAGCTACTTGAATAAAGAAGTAGCGGCTCTGCTTCAGTCTAGAAAACTTAGTTTAGCGGCCGGATGGCTCATTGTGCTGAACATATGGCATCCTCTATCCTTAAATTTTGGCGCTATCTTTGCCAAAATGTGATGGACGATCGTTTTGTATAGCTCACTTGCGGAGTAATGAGTAATTGTGTAGTATAAATTAATTAAAATCTATAAGGATCACATATATCAGTTATTTTTATAGCCTCTTAGCAAATGAATGATCAAACTTAAGATTTGTATACTATTTCTTATATAAAAGTTAATTGTGTGTCATAGTTAAACAAATGAATGAGGACTCTTATAGATTATTTGATGAATCATATTTAGAAGTTTATTTTGAATCTCCGCTAAACAAAGGAATGACGAAGCTTCTGGATTTATGTGATAAATCACAAATAAAAGTTAATTTTTTTCACAATTAAACACGTGAAAAATGAAGCTCTGGGATTTATTTTCTAAATCTAACCTAAAAGTTAATTTGGCATCGATTTAAAGAAATAACTGACATCTGTGCTAAATATTATATAAAAGTTAATTTTGTATGGCCACCAAACAAAATAATGACAACGCTTCTGGATGTTTGCACTAATCTTATATAATAACAAATTTTATCTCATAGTTTAAAAGATGAATAAAAAAAACCTTCTCATTTTATTTAGTGAACATATTCACGTGTTCTATTTATTTTTAATCGCCAATGAAATAATAACCAATTTTGTTTCAGCTGCATCCGGTTACAGAGGGGGCGGCGGCGTATTGTCAGCGTGGGGCATTGTGGGTATTTTATTGTTCATCATTGCAGTTGGTACCCTAATCTACTACACGGTGATATGCTACCCGGTATGCAAGAATAGACGGCATCTTGATAGAATCAAGCTGGAGGATGCATAGTTTTAATTAGACAAACAATCAGCATGAGACAATATAAATGATTTACTAATTTTTTTTTGTAACTTTTATAATCATTTTAATAAGGAGTGTTACAAATGTAAAGATAAGAAAGATTTAATTTAGATTAAAAATAATCAGCTTGTTGCTTTATTGCACCACATCAAGTAGGGTACTAAAAAAAAGTATAGGTTATATCATATACAAAGTTTATAGATGGGGTGATGAAAATTAGTAAGATATTAAAAAAATAGTATTATTATTTGTGTAAATCTTTTAATATACCATTAACTGTCATCACCCCATTTATTTGTAATAATTTTATCAACTGAATGTTTCTTGTTCTGTTATATTTCATATTAGCTTTGTATATTGCAATTTGAATTAAATCTTTCTTAGATTTTAATTAAAAAAATTTACTAATGCAATGAATATTACAAGCAGAACTGCTGGTTTTATAATAATTATAACACTGATTTGTTTCATATGCTGTAGAGATGTTTTGGGGAAGGAGGAGAGGAGCGAGAGGGAGGGGACTAAAGAGAAAGAAAGAGGGTCTTTCATAAACAAAACTCCTACACTACATGATGGTTAATTAATAGTGATTTTGGTATAAAAAGGGTAAGGAGGACTTTCATAAACTCACTTATCTTGACATTAGGTTATTATTTCTATTAAAAGCATTTTAATTTAATTAATACAATATAATAATTATAATATCTATAGTGTCAAATGTAAATGATATTCTAAATTTGGTATGCCATATTAAGTTATCTCAGCTTTTCTGTGTTGACAATGTACTACCAGAAAAAACGGGATAGCCTTTGATGTTCAAGGCTATCTGACTGCTGAGACAAGGTGTTGATCAAAGCGCCAAAAATAAGTCTTACTTAATTTTTAAAGATTCTAAGTTTTGAAGCATGTTAAACATGCAGTTAATCCTAGACTTTTATTTTGGGGGGCTGGGGCAGCTCAAAGTTAGATTGGGGGTCTTCAGCCCCTCCTATGATGGCTTAGCAGCGCTATTGTTCATATATCGTGTACATATATATATTCAATAATAGAGGGGTAGGGTGATAATACGGGCTTATACATACATTCCAATTACCAAATGAAAAATAAAAGACTGACACCAAAAAAATGGGGGCACAAGTTAAAGTTTGTATTTTTGAAGCTTTTATAACCAAAAACTTTTTTTGTCAAAAAAATAAATTAAGTCTTGCTTCAGTGGATGCATTTAGTTTAATTCTATACAAATCATTAGATCAACAGTTTTTGAATATTTGTCATGACCAACGCAAAATTTGACCAGAATTATTTAAATTAAGACAAAAAGTCCTGGACAAATTCCTTGATGACAATGATGAATTTTAAAGATTTTTTGAGCTTACTAGGAAATTAAACTAAATGTATCTATTAATAAATATTTCATTTATATTGTTAAAACAATTATTTCGTTATAAAATGGTATAAATACAAACTTTTAACTAGAGTTCCCTTCAATCCAACCTAAAACAAATTATTTAAAATTTAGTTACCCACTCTCAAATAATATTTACACAATCGATGTAGTATGGGTGCACTCCCATTACAAAATGTGATCATAGTTAATGGTGATTTGAATTGAGGGTCAAGTCACTTTTTGGACCCACACTGTGTGTACATACACTATTAATGGGGCTGCTTAGGTAGCTAAAATAGTGCCAAGCAGATGTTGCGCTAGGTTAAAAATTAATAAAACATGAGTTTGGTGTTTACTGAAATGAATATAAAACAATTTTTTATGAACTACACATATAAACCTATATAATTGTGAATATAGTTTAAAAGTTGACATTTTCTATTCTGAAAAGTCCAAAAAACAACATAATTTGTTTGATCATTAAGAGATTATTACCCGGGAAAGGAAAGGTAAATGGTAGCCATTTGTATTTTACTCCTCAAATGTTTGGTCTCCTACCGATGGACAACTCCACCTAGTAACGTTATAAACTCCCTTGGTTTCTGGTGTTTAAGGGTTTCTGTTTAATTATTCTAGTAACTTAAAATAATTCAAAGTGTAAAGTTAAACATATACATTTTACTAACCCTTGTTTTGAAATGATTTGAATGTGGTTACCAAGGCTTGTGTGTCTTGAAGATATTCTAGTCTTTTCAAAAAGAAATTTTAAATGTAGATATTAAACATACCATCATTTTAATTGGTGATTTGCTCTCATTATTATTAATGATGGTGAAAGTTCATTAACATAGCATCTGATTAAAAAAATAAGCTCTGAAATAAAGCAATTATCCTTGAGTGTATGAGCTATTTTTATGGGGAGTGTTTGCCACACTTGCAAAGTAGTTGTTGTTTGATTTGTGTGAGGTACAGTAGCCGTATGACTTCTTTGGTGCTGACTTACAGCTCACAGCTGACTTATGACAGTCAACATGTAGGTATGCACCTAAATTTTGACTGTCAGAAGTGACAGCTGCTAAACATATGTTTTTGCAGATAATATGGTTCGGCGTAGGGATACATGATTTGGTTTGGTAAATTTTCAAAGCTGTTAGTCAGCACCAAAGAAGCCATGGGGCTACTGTACACTTCATGGAACATGTGTGCCTGCATCTTTTTTTTCAGTGTGTAGTTTGCCCTCACTCCAAATGCTACATTTAAAGAGAAAACATTTTCGTGTATAATTAAGTATTAGTATTTACATACATGATATGTGATTTAGAAATATGTATTTACGTTTCTATAAATTATGATCACTATGGTATTAAAAAAATGACTAAAAAAATTAGACTTTGGATAATTTTATTAAATTAGTAGACTGAAATTAATAATAAATATGGTGGGAAAAAAATCTTGAAAATATGTTGAAATAAAGTTGATGTAATATTACATTTCTAATTTTTTTATAATGTATGTATTTTAATTTTATATCTAGCCTATAGTTAGTTTACAAATGTGTCTTTGGTAATGCTATTAAATACATTTTACTTATTGATTCAATGTAGTATTTGTAGAATTATTGTATTGCATCGATAATTTAGTTCACTGTTTACTTAATACTGTGTCATATTATCACACCAATAATATTTTTTATTGGAATGAGAGGAGACTATCAATTTAACCGTAATCTGGAGTGAGGTTTATCACACTTCAAATGAGAGTCAATTTGGCAAATACTTGTTATCATATATTTATCAGATTAGTGTTAAATAAATATATATATTTTTGAATAACACTAATGTGACTTTCTAGATTTATAAAAAAATCATATCAGCTATGTATAAATTTTTGATGCAATTATTTTGTAATGCTATCATGTAATCCTATTAATTTGATTAAGGCCTACCATTAAAGAAATATAAGTATATTTAATAAATAATATTTAAGATTATCAACATAGGTTCTGTCTAATCTGTTATTAAAGTTATGCAGTTTACCATGAACATAGTTCTTTATTTGTATTAGTTCTATGGAATTGTTTTTATTTATTATGTTAAGACTGAATAAATAAATATTAAAATACTTTTTTAAATATGTGTCACACATTATTAATATTAAAATAACTTTTATAATTTTTTTAATGATGTAATAAATCATTATATCAAAACATTAAAAACATGTACAATTAGGCCTATAGTACAATTATTTTTGTTAAAAAGATATAATCATGGGGCACATTTGTCTGTCTAACATAGCCATTATAGTATTACAGCTCTAGTTATTTTTAGTCTATTTGCCTAAGTTTGAACAAGTTTCTAATCAAGAGGGAGTATGGTATATGATTTAACACTATTTATACCTAGTTTGTTCAAATTATTTAGGAGCCGCTTAAAATATAACTAAGTCTTATTCAAAATTAGTAAAATGAATATGGGTGTATATTTGTGTAACACATATAGAAATATTAGAGGAGTACAAACACTAAAAAAAAGTCAAACAATCATCACCTTCATGTTTCACAAGTTTTAAAATATTGAACTGACGAAAATATTTTTTCTATATCATTATTTTTTTACCACCATCTATGTTGGTAACCATTTGATAGACTGTTAGTTAAAGTAAAACACATCAATAAGTAATGTCCAATTTTTTTTAAGATTTTAAACTATAAGATTATTTTAAATTTACCTGTTGTTCATTCACAATCTAAAAAAAAAAGTTTTAATATTTTTCTTACTGACAGTCCCTATTCATTTTTAAGTTCTGTAAACATAAAATTACATGGGTATCTTAACAACAAAAAAACTAATTTTAAAAGTTGTTTCTTTTCTTTTTATACTCTACATCCTTTAACAATATTCAGAGTGTTTATATTCACGGGAGCAATTTTAGGAAAGATTGACAAATAATTGGTTCAATTATAATTTAAATCAAAATGTTATGTAACAAGTGGGACTTACCTCACTTCATGAATTAATATATTGATAACATTTATGTAAAATGTTATTTAAACAATATTATCTTTTCAAAGTTGTGAGTAAACCATGAATTTGTTTACTTTGAAACATGACATCATTTATGTGATAATATAGATAAAGTGACTCAAATGTCCAATGTTCAATATAAACTAGTAATCATTACTTACATTTGCCAAACAATACATTTGCCGAAAACAACGCTTCACATTGTTTCAAAAGCAATCTGGCTTTGCCAGAGTCATACAGTACCTAAAAATCAAGTCCATAGCCAGCCAATGATTTCAGGGGGGGGCACATCCCCCAATTGCTGAAGGCTAGAAAAAATTATATATTCTAAACTGTTTTAGATGCTTTCTGAAGTGTTTTATTTTTTATGGCAGCATAACCCCCTAACTGCCAAAGGCAATGAAAAATTCTAAATATTAAACACCTCTAGAAGCTCTTTAAGGTGTTTTTTTTATGGCAGCATAGCACCATAACTGTTGGAGGTTAGGAAAAATCTATATATTTAAACAACAACCCCTCCCCCTCTTACCCCCTCCCCCCCCACCCCCCACCCACCGACCACCAACTATGGCCTTGCTAAAAAATGTATCTTGTGAATAGTTCTATGTGCCGTGGTTTGGGTTGGGTTCTTAAACTGGAGATATTTAGGAATTTATAATGATAAATCACTCTCAAAATAGTTAGCTATAAAGTTATAGTACCGCGTTTTACTTGGTACACATGAATTTGCAGAAAATCTATTCCAAGAGAAGCCATGGGTCCTAATCTTAAACTGAAATGCAAAATGCAAAAAAATAAGCAAATAAATCGTCAATGAACTAGGAAATTGCACATAATCATACATTTTTACAATAATAAAGCACAAAAATGCTATAGAAAAGTGAATAAATAATCCCTTAAAAATCAAAGGTTAGGTTAAGTTTGCATTTATAAGATTGTTTTATTTAATATATATACCCAGTAGGCCTACCTATCATATTATAAGACTTGTAGAATTTGAGTAAAATTGCAATTAAATGCCCTTAGTCTGGCTTTGACTTGGTGGAGAGATTAGTGACCTTAATTATATACCTGCTAACAGATATACTTTATTCTGCAATTTGAGTTTACCCGTGTTACTACCTGTTAGGTTTATTTGCCTAGGTACTAATTCTACAAATACTCTTAGGGACAAGACTAGGTTGTATTTAAAGGAAGTGTAGGCCTACTCATATTTGATTGGAGGAAAAGTGGAAAAATATTTGGGAAATTCCATTCTCATTACTACCAACATAGATTTGAAACACAATCTCCCCATCTTCGGAAGTCTATTATATTGCTAGAGTGACTAGAACGTGCGACAACCGAAACAGGTATTGAAGTAGATTAAAGATAATTTTTTTTAACATAGAGTGGGTAGTAGGTGTAATGGATTTTAATAAATAAGCTATCACCTTAGACAGTGAGGAAGAATACAAGGAGAAAAAAACCCAAGACTCCCTGTTCAGTGTGACTTTGGTCTTTATTTGCCCATAGCACACAGAACAGGCGTCTTCAGCCTATATTCAAAATATGTGCCATATTTTATTAAACCCAATGTTTGACCGAGGGCATATTGACAGTTTTACACGCAAACATTTGTATATTTTATATTTTACTTTAACCTCAAATCTATTTATATTGATTCCATAAATATTATTACCAATATATTAAAAATTTCCGAACTAAAATGTTTAATATTGTGTGATATTCCTTTAATTAATAATCATGATTTCTTAAATTTGCAAAAGACAAAGTGATAATTTAAAAATTAATTTATTAGGAGTTAGATTGTCGAAATTTCTAAGTTAAAAAAAAATCATGGTAATTATTTACATTTTATGTTAAATTATTATAAATGAAAAATATAACTGTAGGCCATATAAACTTAAGTCTGCGGGTAATGAACTTTCATAACCGAAAGTACTGTGGTACAGAGTAATTCTAGAATTTCCCAGCTCAAGATCTCAACTTTTTACAAAATTCTTAGAATATACATGGTTTATGTCATTTACAGTACATTGGCTGCCTAACTTACAATTAAAATAAAATAAGTATAGATGGGACGCTCAAATCCTATGGTATTCAAAAGATTTGAGATTCTTAACATAACAAAAAAGTATATTGAGTATAATAATATGAGGATCTTGACGTGTTATAACAATTTTAACCTATTGGTTACAGGAATCACATAGATTTGAGTAATTGTAACAGTAGCAAAGTCACACACAAAAATAATATGAAATTGTAATAATATAACTTACTTATTAGAAAAGATCTCTTAGCGCTGGGCTGGTCTTATGACTACCGGATAAATATTGTTATTGGGAGGTTAAAGTTATCTACCAATTAAAATTTATCAGCCACTTTAATATTTTACGCGTCTTATGAACTGAATTTATCTGACAGATAGCTAGCTATCTGGAGGATAAATATATCTTTATTCAGAACAAGCAAGATTTGTACTGATTTTACTGGTGCACACATGCATATAAACTCTGCTGATAGCGCTACAACCTAGAGAGTGGTGAGACCATTCAACATTTGTCAAATAATGGCGGCTAAACGTGTGCGAAGAAACGGATGGCGTCATGTGGGCGCAGAAGCTAAGATATCTTGAAAATACTAATTTCAGTTTATGCCAAAATGTGGGCGATAGTTGGGTACAACGTTTACAAAATTTCATTTATTGAACTCACTTTTTGATCATTTGTTCTTATATAAATGTAACTCTACAAATAGCTCGTCAGTTTATAGAAAAGTGTGAATTAAATGTACTAACTTTATAGAGTTTAGAGTCCGAGCCTGTGCTTACTAAACACGTGAACCAAGATTTTAACCTATAAACAGTTTCTGATAGGCAAAACCTCATTAAAAACAACCCGTCACTATGGCAACAAGCATTTTAATTTCCAGATAAAAGTTATCAGATACTTAAAATAAAAATGTGATGGATAAATACATTTTATTTGGAAGATAAATGATATCTGGCAGTATTAAGATGCACTTTTAATTTATCCACCAGATATAAATATTTATCTATCAGATTAATATTTATCCAGGAGTCAGTGGTTTATGATATTACCGGTATGAAAAACCAAATAGCATATTCTGTCAGTGACACCAACAACTTTTTTTTAAAAATAGGGTCTACAATTTTAAATATTTTAATTTTAAATGTATTGTAAGTTCTAGAAGACTCAAAGATTTGAGTTTGAATTGGAGATTTGAAAGATAAACTAAGATTCAGATTCGAGATTTGGATTCAATAAATATATGATTTGATCCATCCCTAATAATAAGATATAATTTGGAAATTCTATTGAACATAACAAGTTGGTGATTTTATTCTAAAACTAATAATACTAGAAAGAGACTGATTTACTACAACAATAAAAATACTATCGTAATAAATAATTATAAAGCATCATTAAAAAAAAAATTATTTTGATTTGTCTCTATGGGTGACCTGGAGAACTATTCCACCCAAGTTGGCGTACACGAAAGTCTTGGGATTCATCTTTAGTGGAATGTCAGTCTTTGGCGACTTCCAGAAGTTGTACTTGGACAGCAGCATGACAAGAGCTCCCTTGGTCTGTGTTAGACCAAACCGCATCCCTAAGATATAATAAATACAGTATATGATTCAGGTGTATTATATTTCAGACTTTTCACTAATCCAAAGAGGATCAGATATATATTAAAAGCATGGTAGTTAGAACAATATCTGACAGTTACAAAAAACACTTATATATTTATATATCAAGTAATTTAATCTGTAGCTTTCTGTTTAGATAAATATCATCCATGATTGTAAAAATACTAAAAATATAATATATATTATGTATTTTAATAACATCAACCACAAAAATCTACGTAAATTCCTAACTATCCTTCCATAGTATTTATGTTGTTATACAAATAATAAATCATATATTACTAATAGAAATAACAAACATACAATCATTCTGAAACTTGCTTTTAAAATTTCTAGTTATAATAATTGGGGTACAAACAACTCAATCAATTTTTACATAAAATGTTTTACTATCATTAATTGGTACAAATATTTTATCAATTCATCCAGATATTTTATCTTTGGTGCTATGATAATTTTATGGACGTTGTGTTTAGTTAAAGCCTTTGTAGTTCACATTTTTTGGCCCTTTTTATTGACTAAATTTGACTATCCGCGAGTGTATTATCTATCCTCTTTGCGGCTTAATTGCGGCATCGCCAACAGCAGGGGATAAGTTTTTGAAAACTGTTGTGTTGATAGAAAATACAGGATTACCGATTGTTGTACTTAGTAAATCTCTAGGGAAGAGGGTACAAAAGTTTATGAAAAGGGGGAGGAGGCTTTTTGAGGTTGTACTTGTACCGGAAAATACATAGCGAGATAAAGAAAAAAGGAAGTAGCTGCAAAGAAACAAAAGACTAATACAGACGTGTTTAAGTGATGTGTCCATTTTGATTATACGAGTACTGTTATTGATTTAAAGTGATTTGTTTTATTACCTTAGAGGGTGAAATAAAATTATGCGTTCATAGACGCATTCACGATAGGCTAGTACTAATTTGAATTGAATGCGCTACAAACTCTTGTTTTCTAAATATGTGGATTATACGCGGTTTTGGGCTATCCGCGGCACTCGTCCCCTTTATTACCGTGGATAATCGGGAGTCAACTGTAGACACACACACACACATACACACACACATATATATATATATATATATATATATATATATATATA
>CABFVX010000557.1:105393-127805 GCA_902151425.1 Timema shepardi
CTCACCCCCCCCCACCATTTTGCTTGTCGACCAAGTAGAATGTGTACCCGCATTTGCTTCAGACATCGAACATCCTGTCACTGACTGTCTAGTGACGCCTTAGACAATGCGACCCACGATGCAAGTATAAAATGCATTGTGATAGTAGATTGCTACCCAAGGATAAAGTGAAAACAACAGTTTTATTCCTTGAGCCACTTATAACAACAGAAGATAATTTAATTTTTGCAACTATATTTTGTCGGAATAATATATAACTCTTGCAATAATTCATAGGTAGTATTGAATTGAGTAACTTTAATTTAATATTCGTAACTATATTTTTATGAAATAATATATAACTCTTACATTATTTCATAGGTAATATTGAATTGCATAACTTGAATTTAATGTTCGCAACTATATTTTGACGAAATAATATATAACTAAATAAATGCATAAGTAATATAAGGGCTGAGTAAGAAATAAAATGTACCTGCACTTGTGTGAAGGCCGATCGATGCGTTAGACTTGGATTCAATTCCCCCTACCTCCATTCTAATAGCCACGAAGATAAGCTTATCGGTATTGAGAACTGCATCTTACTACCCGTCAGGGTCACAACCCATGGATGATGATGCAGGAAACCGGCCGAAGTACACACGCACAACAGGGATTCGAACCAAGCTCTTCAGGCAAGCGTGAGATAAGAGCTGATTTTGACCATATTAAATGAAAATGACAATGTGTAACAGTATTTACCAGGGGTCGCTTATCGAAGAGTGTGAGAAATGGTTCCTGGCCATAAGACCCCTTTCACTTTCCCTCACTCCCCCCTCCTTCAAGGCATGTGTCGCAAACCCTTATGTGGTAATGGGTCTTTCCAATGTCGCAACCCCCTATGTGGTATTGAGTTTTCCATTGGGCTGGCGCCAGCTTTACGGCTCGACAAGACAGGAATATAAAGCGACCTTGAATGATGTTTCAACCCTTTCACCCATTATGTGGCAATGGGTTTTCCCGGTGTCGTCATTGCAATGTTGCAATCCCCTATGTGGTAATGGGTTTTTCCCGGTGAGGTCACAACTAGAGAGTATTGACACAACCCTAATTATGCGAAATAAGAGGCCTTCGAATCCTCAGTTAGGGTCCGCTATCTCCACCACAAAAGTCTACTAAAATTGGTTGTTTGGTATCGTCCGTCGACATGCGTGGATGTAGGTATCCATCAGGGACCGGAGGAGTACGGTAGTACAGTTCCAGAGTTTAGGTGGAGTGAGGGAAAGTATAGAACCACCTCAGTTCACCCGAGAGAGATTAGATCCCACGACATTCCCCGCCATAACTATATGAGTGACAAGTACCCTTTCTGGCGATACTTTCAGTAGGGATAATTAAGAAAATGTTCCGAAGGGAGAAATAGCTACGGTTTATACCAATGGGGATTCGATTTTAACCTCTCCCACCAGAAAAAAATGAACTTGTCATTTAGACTGTATGCACACCGGGATTCGAACCTCGATATATTTAGCACAGCTGATGTCTGTTATAATGGTCGTACTTCCTTCCAAGTGTACCCCATCATTTTCGAAGCGGTTTTACCGCCCGTCTGGGCTATCCGCATATTTATAATAATGGAACAGGAATCTATAATAATAAAAGGAAGTGTTTGGATGTGTGTGTTTGTTTGTTTGCGATGCCCAGCCAAATATATGGCACGCAAAGATTTGGAATTTCTAACGTAGGTGTACGGGAGGGGGTCCGAATGCACCTCTAAACCGGATTTTTAATTAGTTTTTAATGAAGCTATATTTAACACAATACCACAGTGGGTCACGGGAAACGCGGTGTGGGATTGCTAGTTATGAATAATTTAAAGGGTAAGTGTGCCCTCATTTGCGTGAATGTAGATAATTAAACCATTTGAAAAAAAACATCAATTCATCCGACCATATTTAAACCCCATCACTGGAAAAAAAAACTAGGTCCTTGTTTAGCAATCCCAATGCATTTTACAATAATTTTTCTATACATATATCGATGATCGCATGGTCTAAGGCAGCGGTTCCCAAACTTTTTGAGTCGCGGAGCACTTCTCAGGAGATAAATTCGTGACGGAGCACTATCGTTGCCCTTAGAGCATGTTCATTTTTGGCTGTTTTTACGTAACTGCATTTTCAAGTTGCTAGACAATTTTTTTATCATATAACAAAAGCACGAATTATTTTTCGAATTAAAAATAGCTTATATTTTGATACAGACTTAATGTTTCCCATTGAAAGACATTGAAAATTAGAACTTTACGTTTTTTTTTCTCTAAACACTAATTTTGCACATACGTGTATTCGGCATAAAGGCGAAGATATTTTCACCTAGCACCTACATAGGTAGTAACCGAATGACAACATTATTGGCTCTGGAAACGAATTTTTAAGCATTTGGGCATGTTAAGGTGGGGATGCAGGGAACGCAAGAAAGTACGAGTGTTTATGCACTTTTTATAGAAATAATTTTTTTAGGATCAAATAAATTAAATATTGCTTCTATAGAATCATAGAGCTTAATTTTATTCACAGGGCGAGATCAATATTTCTTAAATATCTGTCATTCAAGGATGTCCTGGAATTTAATAACAAATTTTTCTCTTCATTTAAAAAGTTTCTTAGATAATGCTGCTCTGTTCACGACAGATATTTAACAACTAATGAGGTCACCATGTGAAGAAAATTAAACTCTATGTTTTTATAGAAGCAATAGTTTTCTTATTGTGGCAAAAACAAAAAGTTTTGCTCTAGATCTAGAAACTTTAAATTAACTCTCCTTAACTCGCGCCCTCTGCATACTCACCTTAAACATCAAGTATTATTCATTATAAATATTTTTTCTACACTAATTTCAGAGAAATAAGGAACTTACTTAAATACATAAACAAAATCCAACAACAAAAAACATAAAGTATTGCAACACATTTGAGAACAAATTCAAAGCAGGTAGTGTAAATATACAATACTACTCACCTATATAAGGTATTACAGTTTAAAATAAAAAAAGTAGCTTGGTATCGAAAAAGAACGATAAAGCATAGCCAAAGAACTTAGATTCTATTGAGAGGGATGGGACTGTTTTGATTTGCACAATGTGGCTATATCTGGTTTAATTTGGGACAGCTGCAACCTAATATCTATCTGGCTCTGCATTCAGGCGAGATCTATATTTTGTTTTAGTAGCCACATAAACAGAGAATCCTGATTCACATAAGTAAGTTGTTGTAAAGGGTAAAAGGATGATTTTCGATTTATCTGATAAAACTTTAAATTCGTCTTTTAGCTGAGACCAAAATTCTGTTAGTGAATTCTTAGTTGCAAAATTATATTTTACCACAGAATCTGATGTCAAACCAATCATACACTCATACTGGTGTGATGTCAGACAGGCTGGCTTTTCCGACACAGCAGAGTATGGGTTTACAACCCAACAGTTCTCTTTTATTTTATCGTGGAATTCTTCTGGAAAATAACAGTTGAAACTATCAAGCAAATTTAGCAGATGAACGTGAAACTCATTTAAGATATATTCGGGTACGTCAGAATCTAGTTCTTCTCTAAATTCTTTTACCATTGGGAAACTGTCTAGATTTAGATTTTTCATTGAATCCGCCCAAAACTTTATTTTCTTTTTAAACGCTTGTACTTTATCGCTGGCGTCAAAAACGGTTACTGCTTTCCCTTGAAGTGAGATACTTAAGTCATTAACTTTTTTAAAAATGTCTGCTAAATACGCCAATTTCATAACCCAATGCTCATCACACAGCCTGTCTCCCAAAGCGAAGTCGTTGTCAATCAGGAAGGTTCTGACTTCAGCCCTCATTTCAAAGAGCCGAGTCAAAGCTTTGCCACGAGAAAGCCACCTTACTTCTGTGTGAAGAAGTAAAGACGTATGTAGACTCCCCATGTCTTCACACAACAGCTTGAATAGTCTTGTATTTTTAGGTCTAGATTTGATAAAATTAATTACTTTCACGCTTTCGTCCAAGACTTCTTTTAGGAAGGGTGGCATTTTTTTCACAGCAAGGGCATGGCGGTGGAGGATGCAGTGGCTACTGCTGCATTCCTTGACTTTTTGTTTTATTCTTGAGATAGCACCGGACGTCTTCCCAGTCATGGACTTTGCGCCATCCGTGCACACATCAACGCAATTATCCCATGGGATGTCACTCACTGTGAAAAATTCTTCTATTAATTTGAAAATTTCAGCGCCAGTTGTGTTAGTTGGTAAAGGCTTGCAGAGAAGCAGATCCTCTTGAAAAGACTCCAAGTATTGGTAGCGTACAAATACTATTAAAATTGCCAATCCAGCCACATCCGTTGATTCATCCATTTGGAGCGAAAACTTAGTGCATTTTATTCGTGAAAGTAAAGTAGCTTTCACATCCTCTGCTAAGTCCCCGATTCGTCGCGAAATCGTGTTATTTGACAAAGGAACGGTGTCTACTAGTTTCGTGGCTTTTGCATCCAGCATACATTCAACTATGTCCTTTACACAAGGCTTTATAAGGTTTTCAGCGATGGTATGGGCTTCGCCAGCTTGAGCAACTCGGTAACTGACTAAGTAGGACGCCATCAAAGCCTGTTCATTAACTGTTTTTGAGTGATAAGATATAATTTTCTGGGCTTGTGTAAGTTCACCATACTTCCTTCTGAAGAAATCAGTCGGTTTGACCTTGCATTCTGGATGGACCCCCTCAAAATGACGGCGCATTTTTGCTGGGAACATCGCACTGTTTGGCAAAACTTTCATGCAAACTACGCACTGTGGTTTGTTGTCACTAGTCTCAACAAATCCAATATCCAAGTAGGAATCGTGATACTTCCTTTTTATAATTTTTTTACCTGTGGCACTGATCTCCAAATAACTAGTACTAGGCAGTTCTTTCACAGCTCAGAAGTTTCTGTCACACCTGCTGTCGCTGATTCGTCTAAAAACCCTTCATCCTGTCCAGCAATTCTAGCATTGGCAACTGCTCCATCTTCTTCCACACTACAATATAAAAATAATATTCGTATCATCTGGGTAAATAATATTAATGATAATAATAAATGTCAAGTATTTAATAAAACAATTGATCAAAGAACCATTGCTCCTAAATTAACGTTGAATATTGTTTAAGAATGTAAATGTTTCTCGCATGTTTGCTCACAATGCTTGTTAAATGTGAGTAACCATCTTATCCTATCGCTTGGTGACATCAAATTGGCTGCAGCTTCAAGGTTACTACCAATTAACAGGCCAAAATTTGAAAATAACCTGAGCTGAAATCTATTTTTGTTAAAAGTGCAACAATATGTACAACATGCAATGCATGTACTGAAAAGTCTTTATTTACTATTTAATTTGTATAAAGTTGTATGTACCTTAGTCCCTATCTCTTCTTTTAGGTCCTGTGTTATTGGCATCCAAAGCTGTTACTTGTTTTAATGACACACGCTCTTATTCTAGCAGACCCCAATAGATAAACACTATTCAACGTTAAAAAAATGCATCTAACATAATATTTGTACATACCTGTTAGCTGTTGATGCTTCCATAGCTACTGGAGGAACTGTGGCGGAGGTTTTAATAGTCTTTTTTAAGGATCCAGACTTCAGCCAGCGATCCATTGAAAGCAAATCTATGATATTTTCTAAATCACTACGTAGGTGCTCCAAAAAACCTGTAATAGGCAGGTGTTTCGTCCTCAAGAGGGAAGATCCATTAAAGTTATTAACGTAATTATTTTTTTTAAAATCACACAACAAAAGCACTCGTGAAAAAATAACACCGCACTGCAATTTGACTTTCTTCGACTCTCGACTAAACATTGAATGAACTGCAACAGAATGAAGGAGCGAAGAAACAAAGAGTTTTTAATATACAATAAAGACTTTCCAGAAAATTCTGTAAAAGTGTCAAAGCTAACAATCGGATCTTTAAGTAAGGTGAAGCTCTTATTGAGCCGGGATTAGCTTGCGCCATTGAGCCTATCTGTCTGGTTTCGCCGCGTGAAGTCTGTGTGCTTCACGGATTTTCTCAATGTTTTGTGTGGTTCCGAGAAGGTGCGGGCGGGTAAACCTGACTGAGGTGCCGCATGACAATGCACTTTGGATCCATAATACTTGCTATTTACACTGATTTACGGCACGATGCAGGAGCTAAATTATTTCTACACAATACTTATCTAAAAACAGTTCATGACCGCACAAATAAACAATTTTGAGATCTTGTCACATTTATTTTATTTTTATTTACAATCTCTCCGTGGAGCACTTGGAGATGTTTCGCGGAGCACACTTTGGGAACCGCTGGTCTAAGGTGTCACTATATGGCCTATGACAGATTGATCTATATTTGAAGCAAATGCGGGCACACATTCTTCCTGGTTGACAGGCAAAATGGTGGGGTTTTAGTAAGTACGGTCGTTCTAACAGACATTAGTTGTGCTAAGGATATCAAGGTTCGAATCCCGGTGTACACGCCGTCTAAATGTCAGGCTCCTGGCGGGGGGAAAATCAAATAATTGGTCCCAGAGTGGGCAGTTAGAAAGCACATCTGAACCTGCGACGTTCAGAAGGCCACGACCGATGTGCCAAGTTGCCTTGGGGCTGGAGGGGGAAAAGTACATCTGAACCAGCGACCTTCAAAACCTGCGACCGATGTACAAAGTGGCCTTGAGGGTTCATGACTCTTCAACAAGGTCGTTGTCACCCTCTTTCAAAAATTATAGCAAGTTACTGTTGCGATATCTGATTACTCCCACTGAGAAGGGGTATGATAAAGTAAGAGGGGGAAAGTTAGGAGGTGAAGTGAAAGGCAGTCCAACATTGTCTTGTTAGAGGGAGCAGTCAGTGAAACTTAGCTTGTCCGTGGCGGTGTAAAGAGGGTGGGGGAGTGAGGGAAAAGTGAAAGGGGCCTTACGGCCGTGATACGCTGTCAGCTGCTCGGTGGTCACACTCTTTGCTAAGCGGCTGGCCAGAGAAGATGCTCCCAACGCTCACTAGCGATGCCGAGGGAGGAGCGCTGTCGCCTTGGACTACACGCCAATAAATAAATAAAACTCCAGCTATTTAGTTTGGTACTAGCCCAATCTCTAGTGACAGCCCAATAGTTGACCCAAGCAAATGTATTTTTTTATCGCCACCGCGTCTTATTTCCTGTTCAGGTTATATGCATATAGTAATTTATTATATGGTAAGGTCATGAAAAAGGAAGCATTTTAGAGACAATATACCCACATTTGCGAGGAATGTGAGTGGAAACAAATTAGGAAAAAACACCCTCTGTGTACTTGACCAGGGTTCAAACTCCGATCTACCCGTCATCAGAAAGCTAGTCTAGTAAGCCTTAGACCATTCGGCCAATTTAGCGAGTAGCAAGGGTAATAATTGATTATATTAAAGCCTTCACCATATAAAATTTTAATATTAATATTTGTGTAGAATGTTCTTAGTTCAAATCATGAGTAGTTCATTTAATGTATCTTTGTTTAAATAGTTTCATACAACTATCCCATGGAAGTGGATTTCTTGGAAGGTATCTTAGATTTTGGTAGTTTACTACTCCTCTATATTGTATTTGTTCACAAATCAAACAGTGTCCTTAATAGTAGCATCAATTTTGTAATGACAGCTCTGAGATTTAGCCTCTTTGTAAATTGTAAACTTGAAATTCCTAAAAATAGACATCTATTGTGTCATCGTCAGTATATAAGAAAGTGATAAGGTAAAATTTGAGAAATTTATGTCGAATGAAATTTTAGTTTTTTGAAATTGTAGCTTCCCCTTTGAACACTTTTAACTTTAAAAATTCATTGACACATCTACGTCATATTGTCTATCAATAAAATAAACTGATAAAAATGGGTTAAGAGACCACCTGGGTAGCTGAGATATTGCCAATCAGATGTTGCACTTAGATTAAATATTCACAAAGCCTTTAACTATACACGAGTTTGTTGTTCACTGACATGAACACAAAACTATTCTCAATAACCCATATGTATATAGTCTTGTAAAAAATAGTTTTAAAATTACAATTTTCTACTCTGTTAACTTTAAAATCCATATACACCGGTTGATCATTAAGACTTAAATTTCCGGGAAAAGAAAGGTAAACTAATGTTGGAGCTTCGAATGGATCTTTGTGAATCGAACGGTATATTTAATAGGATGTCACAACACAAATTGTATTAATCATTGATTTTACCTCCTCCCGTGTTTGTTCTCCTACTGCAGGACAACTCCCCACAGGAAAGCTATAAGCCTCTTGGCCTTCCGGATTTTATGAATTACTACTTTGATATTCTAGCTCCTGGAGTAGATTTAGTTTAGCATCACGTCCTTCTAACCGTTCGGGCTATGCGCTTATTAACTAATTACGCTAATTGTTTTAGGGATTAAGAATGTTATAGTTAGATGATGTGTACTCATAATTTCGTGGAAGTAGAGTGGAAACCCAATTTGGAAAACCCCCTTCAGTACACTCGATCCAAATTAAAACCTCGATTTTCTCGTCATCAGCGGTCTAGACTTCTGTGAGAGTAGCACCTTAGAACATGCGGCCACTGAAGTGGGTTGGAGCAGAAGTCTTATGGAAAGAAATATCTTCACCTTCTAAATATGTATAGTCCAATTTTAACTGTGAGGTCCTATCAGACCTCTAAATAAGCTATTAGATCTACCTTCACGTATTCATACGTCAAGTCATGTGATCTGCAGCTGTCACTTTTCATATATATTTTAATACTTATAAAATAACACTAATAATAATAAAATTGTATTTAATTTTGACAGTAAAAAATTATATTTGTATTCTCTAAAAGGCTCTTCCTATGAAAATCGAACTAAAGGTGTTAGTTCTGTTGTGTATGCTAATGCCCCTGCTCACCATTAACGACCTTGTCGAGATACTCCATTCCTTGCACAGCCTCGTATGTGATCTCCCCCCCATGTTTGTCGAGCATGAAATCTATTTCCGCCTGTAGCTTGGCCTGGAGGATGAGGTTCATAGCCAGTTCGTACAGGGTGTAGCTGATGGTGGTGGAAGACGTCTCGAACCCGCCGATGAAGAAGACGAAGGCCTGCGCGGCCATCTCGTCCACAGTCAGGTGGGGAATCTCTCCTGACGAGCACAGAATAGTACTGACAAATATGTTCCCACACACGTGGATAAATGGTAAAAGAGATAAAACATTAACGTTGGGGGGAGGGTGTGCGGAGATGAGGGCTATAGGTAAGATTTCGAGGGCTGCTGACGAAGCTATAAAAGGGTCTTGATAGTCTCAAAATCTGAAATTGTCACGAACGTTCTGATTATCAAGAGATGATAAAACAAAAATATAGTATAAAAACATTCTTTTTTTAGCACCGTTCGTGTTATACACTCATGTACTAATTACGATAATCGTTTTAGGGATGAGAAAGGTTATATTTAGAGTAAATGTACACTTATCTGCATAGAGAGAGAGTGGGAAACCACTTTGAATAAATCGCCCTTAGTACAGCTGAGCGAGATTAGAGCCTTGATTCATCCATCACAGGTACTCTAGTCTAGGGATGTGAAAAAAATATCAATATTTTACTAATATCGATATTTTATTTTCGATACTAGTATTTTTTGCTCGATACTTTTTCCAATACCTTTACTGATATTAGTACTCGTACTCCAGTATCGGATCAGTATCGATAGAAACAGCTTTTTTGTTATCTTCCCTCATACTCGGATTAAATGTTTACTAGGGTGGACTGTGGCGGAAGAACAAATGGCACTAATTCTCACTTTTCACTCATTTTATGCAACTCTATCATTCAATCTCCTTTAGTTCATCATAGTTCATTGATGTTCCACCAACTCCGTTTATCAATACAGCCTGATACCTGACCGGACGATGGGGCCAGTGGCGACAGGTCTACTACTCTTTCCTTTATCAATGAGCACGGTCATCACAAAATAAACAAAATAAGCTTTTGTAGAGCTTAATAAACTCAGTTCACTCAAGGGTGCACCAGGCAAACGAGGCAGAAAAGTTTATGTGCGTTGTTCAAGCAGACGAAGCAGGGCAAGGCGTCCTTTCTTCTAATTTTTGTAAATGGTTAGTAATTATCTTGATCGATTATAAACGACGAATGTGGTTAAACAATATCATCTCCCAGAAGAAAATTATGGAAGTTTTTTAAGGAGTTAAATAGTGAAAAATTTTCTTTTAAATTTTGTTTTAAAATATCAAAAAACCCTATAATTCTTAGTGTTTAAATAAATATGAAAATATAATTATGATGTAAAAGTTGACATTATTATCATTAGATAAAACAAAAGTCCAGATTATAATTTCGATACCGATACTTATCTTCCGATATTAGAACGATATAAATATTTTTCTTCCAATACTTTTAACGAGTACAGTATCGATAATTTTCTTTCGATATCACATCCCTACTCTAGTCTATTGTGAAAGTAGTGGCTTTTAACATGTGAGGATGAAAGCGGGCTCTAATTTTATCAATACATTAAGCTACTAACTATCCGGCTTAATAGGTACAAAATAATGTATGGATAGTCGAATACACCGCCTTTTCTTTAATGTTGACATATGAAATTTATTTATAACATGGGTAGTAATTTATGTAAATCAGTTTCAGGGGCCTACATAAGTATGTATAAAAATATAGTGCAGCTTGTATGACACTATTTTTTCCCCACATCTGTTTTGTGAAGCAATCGTGCAGCTCAGGCATTCCAAACTAGTTTGATCATAATGGCAACATTCTACATTGAAAATACTTATGGTGACCACATTTTAAGATAAAATTTATATTGTCATCATTTTAAGTAAGAGAATAATTTTGGATGTGCTTCTTCGGTAAAAAGCAAACTGGATCTGACACATCTTTAAGATAAACTGTCTTATGCGTGACGTAATAGAAACAAAGGTTGAAGGAAGGAGGACTTTAGGATGAAAGATTATCCAATTCTGGGAGCTGAAAGAGGAGGGAGAGGACAGGGCGCATTGGCGGTTTAAGTTCACTGAAAAAGGGCATAGACCTTAATAACCTACTATTATATATAAAAAAAAAGCTAAGCTCCTTATTTAAAACAATAAAACTAACTTTTTTTTTACCAAAATTTGAAACCTCTTATTTGCAATAATGGTGTTGCTGTCATTCTCTAAATCTGATGCTCAAGTCATTTTTATCTCTCTGGTGTTTGGTTTGATTTCATATGAAGACATATCTGTTAACATATATAGATTATGGCGTTTCCTAACATTACATAATTATATTGAGTTTCCAAATTCAACTATTTTTGGGAATTTATTCATGTTGAAGAAAGATTATAGATTTGGTACACCAACATAACATGCCGGAATTCTACAAATTGTGACAAATTATGACAAATTTCCAAATAACTTATTAATATTCCAATATGTTGTATTTTTTCGACGTTCATAAAAAGAAAAATCGAAATATATTGTTAATTAGTTGTTTCATCGTAAGGTTCCCCGGGCCGCACCAAACCATGGATAGGGTCGCATGTGGCCCGCGGGCCACGAAAATGCTATACCTGGTGTAGACTATTATTGTCTGCTTTAACGTATTTTTGAATTTTTTTTACTGTGGTTGAGACGAAAACGTATCCATCTTCGTCCACACTACCACGTTTACTACTGAGCTACTTCTTTTATTGAACATTACAGTACTATTTAGAAGAACCATGCACAAATATTCGGCAAACCGGATAATCCAAGTATGGATAATGAGGAGTTTACTTATTATTATTATTATTATTCGTAACTTGACACGTATATGTTACATTAATTTGACTTTTAAACGCAATCCCGTATCCTTACGGAATTTTTATTTATATATTAAATAAATGGAACGGAATTCCGCACGGACTTTCTCGCTCTATTAATTAAAAAAGAAGATTTTACCCTAAGCTCGTAATATATATTAAACTAAATAATATACACTAACAAACCTAAGCATACATTGCACTACACTCATGTAAAAAAAATAGTCCCGGTTTTAAATTGTATAATTTTATTTTTAAAGAATTTATGTCCTCATTTGTATGTTTGGATCGGTAAAAAAAAGATCTATATTGGGTTCATAAGTGTCAACACTTCGTATTAAAATTTCAACTACCGGTTAAAATTTTCGACATTTTATCAGGTGTTGCACATCTTCATGTCATAGAATTGCTATTAAATTCTTCATTTATAAATTTTGACCAATAAAAAATGTAAAGATGACTATTGGTTCTGAAATGGAGATGAACATTGTTGTACAAACATTTATCATAAGAGGTTTAAGGATGAAACAACATAAACTTTTTGAGAGACTTACTTATATTTAATTGCTCTATGGCATTGGAGAATTATTGCGTTAAAACTTGTAGAATTTCTTTACAACTAAAGCTCACAAAATTGTATTAATATATTTGCCAATATCTCTGAAATTGTTGGTTTTATAAAAATATATATTCATAACAAAGTCTTTTATTTTTTATACTACTACAATTGTACAATAAAAAGTTATTTAGTATCTCAAATTGTTGCGGAGATACGGAAGTTTCTGCTTCATTAAATTATCCTAAAAATAATTTTCATTGGGAAATGAAAATAGCCAGTTAATTTATAATCTTAATCAACGCCTATATACTAATTTTAATCAAAATCGTTAAAGCCGTGTAGACAGCATCCATAGGTGTACGTACCCTGAACAATGTTCTGTGCTACCAGAGCATCTCATAGACTACACATAAAGCAACTAAACCCAAATATCATGTCCTTCCCTATTATATAAGCCATGCCATACTATAAAACAAAAGATTGATATACTAAGCCAGACGATACAGACATTTTTGTCTACATGCCCACTGGTGTGGGTGACAGCCACTTACCTTTTTCAGACGCTTTCGACGTTTTATTAGTCTCGTCTCCCTTCACATTGCCGTGGTTCTTGAGGTCGATCAACAACTGCATGAAGTCATTCCTCTCCACCAAGTTTTCTTCCCTGTATTCCACTGTGTCCCTTACCATCAACCGGAAGTAATCGCTCACATCTTTGGGGAAGACCCTCAGCTTCAGTCGGAACGCGAGCGAAGGCAACGCGAAGAACAATAACCGCTTGACACCACCTAACGACGAGTCGTGGAAGATCTTCCTCCCCCACGCTCTGAACTCGGCGTCCGGGTTGACGAGACAGTGACAATGGACGCCGAAGGCGCAAGAGGCTATCACGTCGGTGGTGTACCTCGCGACGATGTCCTTGACCTCCACGGCGTCACCTATCGCCACGTGCTCTGCCACCAGGGCGCGCAACTGTTCCCCGCATTTAGTGAGTACGGGGAACATCATCTTCATCTTTCCTGACGTGAAGGTCGGTGTCAACTTGGTCCTGAGCTGTTTCCATCGCTGGCCACTCAGAGAGAATAGGTGAGCTGTCAGAGGGTCTAGTTCTTCGTCCACGACGATCCTTCGGTCGTGGAAATGGGTAAAGTCTTTCACGAGAACGTCTCTGATCATGTCCGGGTCACATACTAGCAGGGCCGGGCGGTGCATCAGATATATCCCGCAAACTTTCTGATGCTTGAATTGGCTGTAGATCTCTGCAAACTTTTGACTCATTGAAGTCTTTTGTAGGATCACATCTTTGATGTTTCCAAATGGAAACGATGGCCTAAATTGCGGTAAACGTTTCCTTCGCCAAAATGTAAACACATAAGCTGTGAAGTATACATATACAAATACAAATGCACCTATGATTATCATCACACTGTCAAGTACCCATAAATCTGTGATTATAGCCATTTTACTGCCAGACGATTTCCGTGCATAAAACAAAACATACGATATTCGATCTATAAACCTCACATATAATTAATTTAGTTACATGTATCTTGTTTGATAATGTAACCACAACTAACAGTAATTTCTATAAGGTATCGTAAGATTACGTATCAAAAATATTATTATCTAAGATATCAGGAGCTTGTATTGAAATATCTAGATAATTAGCTATGTGTCATTGTGTGTGTGTGTGTGTGTGATTAAGTACAAAGTCCGTTCAAGGATGAACTATTCTGAGACTTTCTAATCTATACATAGAAAGACTTGAGAGTGTAGATAAAGATGGATTATTGATGATTTTCATTATTCATTCATGTTTTTTATATTAAACATAGTTATTATCTTTTCTGTATGATATCATACTGAAACTAATGATTCTACCTGTGTTGCCTCTTATTAACTTTGCATTATAAATTATAAATAGGGTGGGTCTGAAACAATTAGATGATTAATAACTTGAAAATTAATAATTTGATTGAAAATTAAATATTAACTAGCTAAAATAAATGCAAACTACATACTACACTTTTTCACTTTTTGAAGATAATGCAACTCAGATCAGCTCCACCGGTCGTCAAGCAAACCTCAGCACGTTGTCCATCACTTTCCTCAGCATAGATCGTCTAATTGTTTAGGCCCCACCCTGTATAACTGTGTGTTATAGTTAATGAATTATAGTATATTTTGTTTCAATACTCCTTCTTATGTGAATCTGTGATAAGATAGGTGTATTGGATATATGATATTGGATAACCATTAAGGAAAAACCATCTTCACCTAGATTTTCCCCGTCATCGGAAGTCTAGTAGCTATAATGCGAGAGTAACGCGTTAGATCATGCGGTCATCGAAGTGGGTTAAATATTGGTTCTTTTAGTTGCTCTCAAGTTTAGTTTATTTGGCAAAATTGTTAATTATTAAACTTACTGTGTTTTTTATATTAAATTGGAGATTGGTAACATTTTAATTTATTTTTATATATTTGTACCCCCATGTTGTGTTTTAAAAATAGTCAGTAGATAAAATTTATTCTATAAGATACCCGTAAGAATTTGATAGTTCAAAATTTAGGTATATTAGTCAGAGAACAATGTTGATATAATTTTTGTTATAGAGGTCAAGCACGTTGGTAGTCACGTGGTCCAAGGCGTCACTCTCACAGTATACTGAATTAATGATAATGATTATAAGATGGGTTTGACTCTCAGTTGGATGTACTGAGGGCGTTTTATCCTGATGGTTTTCCACTCTAGCGCCACTCAAAGAGATGGAGATATTGCCTCTAAATGAAACCTTTATAATCCATAACACAAGACTTTGTGGCAAAATAATAGTTTCCCTTTCATTTATTATAGTGCTGGCCAAATGTCATGAGACCTATGACAGGCCAGCACTGAAAAGTATACAAGTACACAAGCACATATAATAACATAATAAAATAATCAATAGTAGCTAAATAATTATATATATTATTAATATTATTAGCACCACGTCTTACTACCCGTTCGTGCTATACGCACTTACGCTAATGTGTAATGGTAAGGCGATTGTGAGATGAAATGGAGGACCTACAGTTTAACGTGGAATCCGAACCACGGTGGAGGCCTGGCATTCCCCACATTCACAAGATGTCTTGTCAGAGGTGAAGGAAGGGTTTAATTATATATACCGATGAGCAATTACTCATAAAAAAATAGGACATAATTATTAATGTTAGATGATAAATATATTAGATAAATAACTTAACAGTAGTAAAATTGTAAGCATTTAAAAAGGATATAAATAATATTAATAATTGTAATAATAAAATGTTGTGAGAGAATATCTAGAGGTCAACAAGTGCGTGTTTAGCTATTTGCATGTTTCGGTAAGCAATAAATGGCATCGCAGAAGTTTTAACGCAATATTTAATTATATGATGCGTCGTTTCAAAATATGGTTCACGCCAAAAATTAAAGTCGAAAGAGTCCAACATGGCTTTTTTTCCCCTAACAACCCTATGAGTTTTACTAATATATAAAACAAATGTGAAAATGTGATATTAGCTTATTTTCTACGATATTTTAAAAGTGTTTTTGTAGCTATGAGACTAGGCTTGATGAAAAAGGGCTCTAGATGAATTATTCCTCTAACAAATTAAGTCATTTTATGATAGGCTTACAACAACAAAATTTAAGATATTTAAGAACTAGCCGTAAGCTTTCCTCTTTACCTTGAGATAAAGAGGTTTCGTAGTTGTCTTTACCCTATTTCTTATCGACATGACAAAGTGTGGTTGTAGATGAAGGGTGAAAGGTATTATGAGCTTAGCAAAATAGAGAAGTAGTTCCAGAAAAAGACATGTTAAGCCGTTTGGCCTGACAGCGATTGATACTTTCTCACTGACTAAGACGGCCGCCTTAATGAGTTGTTTGTTTCTGATCCTGATGAGCAGATGTTATTTATATTTGACCCTGAAAAGTATATGTCACATAAGCTGTTTGAATGTACACCCGGCCAAGGTAGACTAGTACATAGGCTACAGGGAATCACTCTATCGACGTAATTACTTTCCCTTATGAGACTGTCGTGTAGTTATTTCTATGGAGATATAATTTGTTTCAGATCATGTTTACTTCTTTCCTTCAAATGATGAACAAACGAATATATGTGTTAGTAACATAGCATTCATAAATGTATTGATCTTTACAATTTTCCGTTTTTGTAAAGTATAAAATCTCACCAAAGTGTATTGACAAATAAAAAAATAATTTGGATGATAATATTTTATACAACATACAATATCACGTGTATGAAATAAAGTACTCTTCAATTTATTAAATACTAACCCGCTTTGGTGGCTGCTTGGTCTAAGATGTTACACTCACTACCGATGATGGGAGTTCGAGGTTCGAATCTCAGTCGGGTGTGCTGAGTGTGGTTTTTCCTAACTCACTCTCTCCACATAAATGTGGGAACACTTCCACTAAATATAACATTCCTAATCCCTAATATTAACGTAGTTAGTACATAAGCGTATAGCCCGAATGGGTAAAAAGACTAAGTGAAAAAAAAGTGTTTGTTGATGGTATTATTTTTACTATTTTTATATAATATATTCACATTAAGTCCATAAAACTACATAGTCTAAAAAATTCACGTAGACTCATAGAATAAATTATAAAATTAGGCCCATATGAATCGATACAATTAAATTGATGGAAACAATCATTGATACAGAAGGCAAACGTCTTGGGCTGAATTTAAATATACTTGGAAAACTACACCTGGACACAGGTCCCGTATTTGACTGTATTGTCCAGGTTCCCATATTCTTGATTGTATTATTTTGTATATCGAGTGGTTTCCCTAACCAATTTAATTGGGAGGACCATTCTAAATGGATTTTAATGTTCTTAGGAATGACAACCCCCTCCCTTTCCGATTCCCACACACACTTTATAAATACCTTACATTTATTGCGAGCCCATCTTTATTAGTGTATTTAAAAAGTAATGCCATAACAACAAAGTATTAAAACGTATTTTAGGTACAAAATAAATACTCACTTTAGCGACGAACCCTAGTGTAGGTCATTCGAGTAGAGCATGGCAAGAATAGTTACAGGTATTTTATTATTAGAAGTATTTAACGTGTGTTTTCTGAACTGACTGATTATATCAGGACATGAGAATTCCAATGAGCAGGATTAAAAGAGAATATCAATTTTGCCGGGAAAGGTATTTTCACTCACCTTCCAGTGTTCTTTCACATGCCAGCCACAGTCGACATGGGACCGACGCGCCTTGACTTATCCTGTGAGGGAAGCTGCACTACAGATTTTTATCGATAGAGAAACATTCGTCGACCTCAACTGGGTTTAAACCCACAAACATTGGATCCTGAAGCAAGAACTGTACCTTAAGATAACCTAGGTCAAAATACATTATTATTGGGGATATAACTCAATGAATTGAAATAGATATTTTGTAATAAATTTGGGTACGTTTTGTTGAGAAAAATTGGCACGCCCATTGGTCTATTATTATAAATGTATACATATTTATAGCGCTCCTAGTGGATTTGTAGGGTTTCCTTGCAAGTATAGTTAATACCTTTGTGTGTGTAACCTCTTTGCTCATATAAGTAGGTTTTGTTTTTGTCAATTGCTGTTTTGTCATGTTTTTCATCTTGGTTACTTTGTATGATTAATAAAATGTTATTAATTCCTTTTTAACTACTGGAGTGTTCATTGAAAGTGTTATAATTCAACACTTTTTTTTTCCTGTAGCCCTACATCTTATTATATCAGCTGATTTCTTGTCCACCTAATGAGGTGAGATTCCTTGGTTCTATTCCCGTTACGGCCTGAAAATGTATAATTTTTGAAATCAAGGCTTCCTCTTTTCTAGTGATGGAAAATGTGTATGTTATATATTTAAGTTGGTTTGTAAGTCATGTGTTGTTTTGAAAGTTGGTTCAGGAAATTAAGTTTGAAAGCTTTTGAAAAATTCCTTTGATAAAACGGCCTACAACAAGAAAGTCAATTATTGACCGTAACCAAGGAACTGGATAAAATTGTACACGAAAATTAAAATGTTTCCCGCGCAACAGCGATGGCTAAATTTTCTATAATACAAAAGTATCTCGAGAAGTTTGAGAAATGGCTTAGGAATGGTTCAAATCCCGGCTCAGAGCCAGGGTATAAATTGCTGTCCAAGATAGGGATATTTATTTTAATTCTGCTGTGTTCAAGAACTGAGATCATGAACAGCCTTCATTTCCTCGAATTTATCTGCTTTGTATATTGATTTGATAAAAGTGTAATTAACGTAGGCTAAGACTCAAACTGAGGACTCTAGATCCATAGCTCATAATGGTGCACATTAAGTAAAAGTTTGTATTAATAGACCCATAGGTTTACGGTACTTTCCAAAAAAACAATATCGTAAAAGATATAGACTCAAATGTAAAATATAGTACCGCAATTTATTATGTAAATTGATTGAAAACATTTATTTAAATTATGGTAAGATAATATTTCAGAAAACGTATCTGTCCTATTTATTTTATATGCCATTCTAACCAAAATTGTATCTGAATTAAGGGCATATTATTTTTAAAGGGTGGAGACAGTCATCTACACAATGGGAATGTATTCTGGATTAAATCTAATCAATATAGAATAGAAACGCATTAGCTGAAAGCGTTACCACGAAGCGACTGGATAGAAGAACTAATGGGAACATTGAACTTCGCAAGTGGGACACTTTAAGTGAATTATTTATAAAACGTATGATATCAAGTCATTTATATGACATATCTAGTTTTTGGCTACGTTCTTTAGGCGTGTGTTCAATTTATGATTGGATGAGCCGCCATGCCTAGTGAAAAAACATTTCTACCATAACTGGACATGGCTTTATTGTGTAGATACCCGCCTCGGTGGAGTAGTTGGCTAACGCGCTTGTCGTGTTGAGCTCGACTGCTGAGGACGGGGAGATCGAGGTTCGAATCTCGGTCGGGTGAACTGGGGGTGGTTTTTCCTAAATGGTTTTCCACTCTCCCTCCACGCAAATGTGGGTTCACTTCCTCTAATTCAACCTTACCAATTCCTAATCCATTAGCGTAATTAGTACTTAAAAAGCGTATAGCCTGAACGGGTAGTAAGACGCGGTGCTAAATATTATTGCGTAGATTTCTGGATAACGTGGTAGCTTAGTCATAGGATGTCAGAGGGAGGAGGTGGGGGTCAAGCAGAATTATTACTCCCTAATGTAATTGGTGAATGCCCTAATATCTACTCTTTTTTTAACCGTATGGCATTACTGACTGGGAGGGACATGATATCCAGTTCAGGCGCCTGTATGTAGACTATGAGCCGCTCTGATGGTACAAAACGTTGCCAGGGATCACCACAGGAAGTTATCTACACGTCGTATCAGCAATGAGATGATATGATGGTGAATATGGAGGTGTGAGCCAACGGGAGTCTTAAACCTAACCTAAGCCTAATTTACCGACCCCTGGTGACCGTTGGGATGATTCCCCTTAAGATAAAAAAAATACTCTAGGTACCAGCCGGGAATCAAACCTAAGACCCCTAGTTTTGTAGCCAAGTGCACTGACCACTAAACCACGGGGGTAGAAAGATTTATCATGATATATTAAAACTAAATTAAAAGGTTGTGGTAGGGAGGATATTAAACTTTGTCATCAGTCAGCAGAGAGAATATCAGCTGATCAGAAATAGTTGTTATTTTTATCAATTTTCATTCAACTCGGCAAACATTAAATCACTTTAACTCGTAGCAAGAATACTTCGTTTTGCACAAACAAGCGCAGGCGAGCCGCTACCACTAACTATGATCGTGCTAACATCTGCTGATAGAGGGTGTCATGTGGTCAGCACCAAGAGCCGTTAATATTAGTTTTATAAACCGAAGTTGCTACCTATTTATTCAAGTAGCTCATTTTTCAACAAGGGGCTGAGTTTGACCCTATTCCAAATCCAATTTTCACAGAAAGATCCTGTAAGCACTGGGGATCGAACCCGACCAATCTGATTTGTAACCAGGAAACCCGACCACTAGACCACAGAGGCGGTCATCATACAAATATAAGTATTAGTATAAGCCCACGAAATGTTATTTTTGTAATATACCATTTTAATGTTTCTGAAATGGTCTCCCTAATCTCTTTCTACTTTAACATGAAAACCCTCTTTAAATATAATATATTATTATTATTATTATTATTATTAGCACCGCGTCTTACTACCCGTTCGGGTTATACGCACTTACGCTAATGTGCAATGGTAGGGTGATTGTGAGATGAAATGAAGGACCTACAGTTTAACGTGGAATCCGAACCACGGTGGAGACCTGGCATTAAATATAATATAGATCCACTCAATATTCAAAGAACCTCAAACTAACTTTTACATTCTAATTATGATAGGAAATGACTTTTTCTACAGTTTAAAACGTTACTAAAACGATACTATATAGGCGTCAATTCAAGTGCTCTACAGCTAGGGCTTCTCCGGATCCTGCTAAAATAATTAATTTTAAAAAAATATGATAATCGGGGAAGGGGGAGTATAAATCTTTTTCACATTTAAATTAATGTAAGTGCATATCAGTGTTTGTTGCACAAATCATCAAATATATCCTAGTATTACACTTCCCCAATACAGCCATATAATATGGCCACCTGGCTGGCAACATTTTCTGGTTAGAGCACTGAGTCTATATGGAAAGCTTCAAGTATTGTACATTTGGCCACGATAAATGAAAAGCAAAAAGAGTACGGTTGGTGACCCTATTTCTCTCTACCTTTCACTTTTAATTTTTTTTTAAATATCAATACCTATAAAATACCACTGATGATAATAGTAAACTGCTATCAAAGTTGACCGTAAAACCATACGTTTTTATTTTCTAAATATTTATTCGTACAAAAATTATACTATTTAATCACCCCACCTACACCTTTTTACATACCTTAGTATGCCACTGGTAGCACACCTCACCTGGGACCGTGCTCACCTGATTGAGTTTGTTTTTATCCCAACATCTCACTACCCATTCAGGCTATACGAAGGTGTGTACACTAATGTGTTAGGGATGAGGAGCATTAAACTTTAAGGAATTGTGCTGGCATTTTTGTGGAGGTAGAATGGAAACCCATTTAGGAAAAAAAGAAAAAAACCTCAGTAACAGTGGCGGCTCATGTATAGGCACTGCGGAACCTCAGCACCCCCTATTTCCACTTGATATTATCAAAAACATTTAATATAATGAGTACTTTTTTCTTCAATTCTCTATTTATTTTTGTAGTACAATATATATTTCTTAACCTTAGGGTCAGTACTTCAGTAGCCATCCCCCAGTTTATGAAAAAGATACCAAAATCTTTGTATGGAACTGTGCGCTTCACAGTGCCAGTGACGTGGTGTTTGACTGTTGTGTGCATACACACATAGGAGAGGTGTGGGGAGTAAGGCGGGACTGCCAAGTAGAGATAGCACTGTTGCTTTCGCAGTGCCGGCTCTGGCGTGATGGTGGAAGGAAGTGTTTTTTTTACTCAGCGTGTGTTGTGCTTAAAAACCGTGTACCATATTCTTGAATGTGATGAAGTGTAGAAGAGTGTAGAATTAGATTATTATTCTGTTTCCAGATATTTTATTTGATTATTTTTTTCAGTTATTTTATTTAACGGAAAACTTTAACCATGGCCTTGCATCCCCAAGAAATAAGTTCTGTGACTGTAAGTGAACTTCAACAGCTTAAGTTTCCAAAGCTATCTCTCCATGAGAAAGTTACTGTTAAGAAAAGAGGTCGTTCAACACCTGATATTCTAATATCTCAGCCAGGCAAAAGCAACAACAAGACATATATTCGTAGCTTTAATTCTGAATGGTACCAACGGAAAAGTTGGCTTTGAGGTTGTGAAGTAAAAACTGCACTTTTTTGCTTCCCGTATTAGCAGCACCCCCATTAATTTTAGTTACGAGTCACCACTGCTCAGTAAACCCATTTAGAATTCAAACTCCGATACGACCCCCCCCC
>CABFVX010000557.1:136725-209382 GCA_902151425.1 Timema shepardi
TTGCATGTAACCCGAACGGGTAGTAATACATGAGGCTAAAAAAATTGAAGTTTTGTCGCCAACTCAAATAATATTGGTGTTACACATACTAATTTTTTTAAAACCAATCCTACACCTTATCTCAGTCAGTAGAGTGACTGTCTACTAAGCCAGGGGTCGCGAGTTCGATTCCTGGCATGACCGAAAAATGTATCATTGGTGAAAGTGGGTTCACCCTTCCACAATGATGAATGAATGGCTGGGGGCTGGCTGTTGTGTATGTTTTAGATTTAGGTTAACTAATGAGTCGTGTGCTGATATTATCAGTCGGTTCGGTTCAGAAAGTGTAGGTTAAATACCTTTAATAAATGAAATTAAAGCTAAGAACAACAGTGTGTTGGTTCTTTTTCCAGCCCCGCCATGTCCGACCACGTGTTGGGTCCTCGGTGGAGGTTCTGGCGGAGGAGACGCGATGTTTTGGTTGTCCTCACCTTCCTAGGGTTCGTCGACGTGATACTACTGCGCATGAGCAGGAAATACTTCTATTGCGAGGCTCTGGAAAACAGTAAGGACACAACTTTTCAGGTGAGTGGATCTGGCGGATTTCCTTTTTACTGTCTGTATATGTTGAGCCGCGTTTACACGAGCTCAATTTATAGGCAAGTCAAGTCAGTAGCAGTGGCGGCTCGTAGCTAAAATTAGTGGGGGTGCTGCACCAGAAAATGTTTAGCCTCTGTTTTAAAATTGTGTAAAAGTAAAAAACACGTAAAAAAATTAAATTTATTCAGAAACTTGATATAATCTTGACAAAAAAATTCTTACTTTAACTCAAATTGTTACAGTTCAAACTTGATCTATTCATTTAAAAATGAAATCCATTCTTCTTGTTTTGATTTGCGTAAAAAGTTAAATAATTTTCTCCTTGAGCTCTGGATGACAATTGAGAAAAATTTTCTCCATTGAAAGTACTGCAAGCGCATTTAGTCTTTCTGTTAAATAAAAGAACCGAAACAAAATTAATCAAAATAAGAATAGCTGGAAGCAGAATAATAATCTAATTCTACACTCTTCTACACTTTATCACATTCAAAAATATTGTACACGATTATTAAGCACAACACACTCTGAGTAAAAAAAAAACTTCCTTCCACCATCACGCCAGAGCTAGCACCGCGAGACACACAGTGCTCTCTCTACCTGGCAATCCCGCCTTCCTACCCACCCCCTCCTATGAGCGCATGCGCACAACAGTCAAACACCACGTCACTGGTACTGTGAAGCGCACAGTTCCATACAGAGATTTTCGTATCTTTTTGATAAACTGGGGGATGACTACTGAAGTACTGACATTAAGATTAAGGAATATATATTGTACTACAAAAATATTGAAAGTATTAAAGAAAAAAAAGACTCATTATATTAAATGTTATCGATAATATCAAGTGGAAATAGGGGGTGCTGAAGTTCCGCAGTGCCTATACACGAGCTGCCACTGGTCAGTAGATACTCTCTCAACCACAATTTTTCTTGACTGGCACCTCGACCGGCGTCGTGTGGACGATCACAGAGACGACTGGTCCATCACAAGATAATTGGCATCAGTGTGTCGTAGCGTGTTGGAATTATGGTGTGCATTTATTTTCAGACCCTGTTTTTACTAAACTGCTCTCGATGGAACACACAAAAGTGGAATGAGAAAATTCATTGACCTCTACAAATATATAGAAGCTTTGTGGAACCAGTAGCATCAGTTGTATAAGAATTAAAAAAGCACGTGACTCTTGAATTACGAGAAATTATGTCTGACCTTCACTTTGAAACTTTTGATTTTTGCTATATCAAAACAAAAATTAAAACATTACGTCTGTGTATAATGGGGAGCTAGTGAAAAATATAGAAAACTGAAAAATCGGGGACATGGTCAGATGATGCTTTGTGTCTCTTTTGATGTAGTTCAATGTGATATTTGCGCTCTCTTAGGCCCTCAATTTTGCATGGCTTAACCTTCTTTTGGATGGACCGTTTTAAAATGTACAGGTAAGTCACTGACGCCAGTCTAACCTTCCTATCAACTGGCTTCATGTAAACGTGGTGTACACCCCAATCAGTGGCGTTCCAAGAGGGGTGGGAGGGCGTTCTTAACCCCCCTCCGACTCCCGCATAGAAAATAATAAAAAATATTGATACCGATATTAATTTTTAACGTTTTAAAGAATAACTAACACGTCTCTCACCCTACCCTCTAATCTACATGAACTAATCAATATTTATTTCAATTTATCTCTAATTTTCATAAAAAAATAAACAAACAATTTTTAAAAAATCAGCTTTACATAAAAATACATATTTTTTCTATTAATACCTACTAAAACATTTTAGGGCCATGCACATTTTTTTTGTGACGGTTACTTTTTGTTTTATGTTTTTTGTCTTAAAATTACAAATTTGTTAACCAGTGTTCTTTTTTTTATTATATGTCCTCTTTTAATTAATATAATTACAATTATTCTTATAAGCTAGCCATATTATTAATATTACTAAAACTATTATAAACAAAATCTTGACTTGCTAATATTATTAAAGTAATACTTAAAGGAACCTTATTCAAAATCAATCGCCCCTCCTCTTCAACAGGTCCTTGATCCGCCTTTGATCCCAATAGAGAAACAGACCATTCCATAATTTGGGCAATTTTCTGCTCATTTCATGAACTGGTTTCTTCGCTTGACTATTTCACGAACTGGGCAAAGATTGTATTAACTCTTGCCTCATTAACCGGAACTTACTGTGCTATCTAGGCCTACTACAAGCTTAACCGAAATTAGTTTTAAGATATTATATTAAGCTAACCCAAACCTAATTTAACCTAACCTTCCGTTCTTAAACGATCAAAATTTAAATTAACTTAAAGAAAAAATGCGTTCATGAAATAGCCAGTTTATGAAATGGGTAATACAATCGCTTCACAATTCATTAATTGGGCTATTTATTATAGCAGTTCTTGAAATATTCTTGGGGAGAGGTAAATTCACAGAATGAGCAGAAAGTTTCCCGATTCATTAATTGGCCAAATTCACGAATGGGGTGTAACGTAATATATATATAATAGTGACAGTGGATAGTTTTGTTTAGCATGGCGTCTTACTACTTGTTAGGGCTACCTATATTTAATATGTAATAATAATAATTATTATTATTATTATTATTATTATTATTATTATTATTATTATTATTATTATTATTAGCACCGCGTCTTACTATCCATTCGGGTTATACGAACTTACGCTAATGTGTAATGGTAGGGTGATTGTGAGATGAATTGAAGGACCTACAGTTTAACGTGGAATCCGAACCACGGTGGAGGCCTGGCATTCCCCACATTCACAAGATGTCTTGTCAGAGGTGAAGGAAGGGTTTGGTAATCAGATAAATCTTTGCCACGACCGAGGATTGAACCCCGGCCGCCAGCACAGAAGTATGACACCTTACCCCTAGGCTGCCAGGTCACCGACAATATATGTAATAGTAAAATTGCTTTTGTGTTAGGGATGAGTAAGTTTAAATTTAGAGGAAGTGTATCCAAATTTGCGTAGAGGGAGAGTATAAACCATTTATGGATAAAACACCCTTAATATACCAGACAGGGATTAGAATCCTGATCTTTCCTTCATCAGCAGTTCAGTCTAACAAGATAGTGAGTGACGTCTTATAGAATTATAGATCATTTGACCACCAAAGGAGATGCGGTGCAAATTGATTGTTATATTTCATCATATATATTAATAAAAATAATTAATATATAGCCTATATGTACGTACTATTTAATATAAGTATTATATATTTAAAATTAAATTCTTATGATTACATAATTGTTATAATAATACGTAGGCTATAAAATATATACTTAATTTAAATTTAACTACTTACTAATGTTGTCTATCTAATTAATGTTTTTATATTTTGTTTTTTAAATTTGGATATTAGTAAATTGCCTCGGAAAAAAAACACATTACCTAGTTACTCAGGTGAAACTCTTTGCAGATAGAAATGTTAAACAAAATCTATTATAATTTTTTTAGTAAAATTTCCGGAATTAATTCATTTATAAACTATACTTAAGTAATTATTTCAATCCAAATAAATATGCAGTGTTATTTATCTCAAAACACACTTCCAGATATTAATTTTCAACTACATAAATGTCGTTTTCAATTTTAATTTTCAAAAAGCATCATCAGTAATTTACCTTTAATTTTAGAGCTGTTTTATCTGTTCAAAGGATAAAAAATATAAGTTAATTGTAAACTTTACCCAATTCATCTCTCTTTTAACACACCTCTTTAATCTTGGCTAAACTTTTTAAATTGCAATCATAGAATCTTTTAAAGACAATGTGCCACAAGTGTAAAAATTGCCAACTATCGTTTGTGTTTCTCGAAAATAAAATGGGGCTTAGATAAAATCAGATTTTTCATAAAAAGAACTTTGTCTGACAAATAGGAAGGTAGATAGCTAGATATACTCTAACGTATCGTAAAAGCTATCAATTTTGGCAGCAAAAAAAAAAAGTTCATATTTTCTAAAGGATAATTCCTGTTAAAATTAAAGAACATTTTAATATTTAAAGAATAAAAGTAATTTTATTATAAGAATAGTTAAATTGGTATAGTTGAAAAGAAATATTTAGTAGGGTGTTCAATATACACAACAGTAATAACATTCTAAGTAGTATTAAAAGTTTATTAATTATTTATTAAATTATTGTCAATAAAACATTAATCAGAAAAATTGTAAAATTTACAATGCTAAACTTAAACAAATATAAACAATTTTTGTTTATTTTATTTAAAGGCCATTTCAGATGTTGCTAAAGTGTAATTTAAGTTTAATTGAAGGGGGAGTGATAGTAAAAAAGTCTTTATACTTTCACTCCTCCTTCAAGTAAATTTAGATTTATTTCTAACATCACCCAACATTCGACTTTATAAAACAAACAAAAAATCAGAATCTTGCAGTCTTGGTATTTATTGACTTTAACATCTAATGTTTTAAATGTGTTAAATTATGTATATTTTCTTATATGTTTGTATTTTCAACATGTCATCATCATCATCATCATCATCATCATCATCATCATCATCATTAACCACTGTTTCCAGACTGTGGTTGGGTCATTTTAGTAAAATGCCTCCATCTACCTATGTCCTTCCAGCATTCTTCTTCCTTTAATTGCTTCCGTTCTATCAATTGAACATTTTCTGTTATCTGCTCCTCCCATCTCTTTCTTGGCTTACTTTTCACTCCTTTTTCTACACATTTCATTCCCATTAGCATGTGTTGAATGAGCTTATTAATTGTTTAAAATCAGAATTGTAAATTTCACAGTTTCTATATCTAATTTATTTTGTCTTGATAATTTAATATGTAATTAATAACCTTTTAATATTACTTAAAATGTTATGGCTGCTTGTATATTTTACACCTTGCCTATTACATATTAATTATTTTAAATTATACTATTTATTACTTTCAATTTATAACTGATTTATATTTTTCAATTATTCTTAATAGAATTGAAGTGTATCCAAGTTAAAAATCACTGGTTCTATCAGCAAGTAAAGTTAAGAGTTCACTATTATCTTCACACTTCCATTCCAGGGATCCTTGCTAAGCTGGTTGACGACTGACCACGGAACCAGCAGCAACGCTTTCCTTTACGGATACTTATTGACCGTGATACCTGGAGGATTCTTAGCGACGAAGATTGGAGGTCAGAGGTTATACGGTATTCGCGCTGTGATATCAGTTGTGGTGACTCTAATCATCTGGGCCTCTAATACCGTCAACAGCCAGTTCATTTTAGCCATAATGTTCTTAGAAGGCTTGTGTTGGGTAAGAAAGCTTCATGGGGCTAATTAATCACACTCAATTTTATTTTTTCAGCTACCTAGGAGTCATTTTCATAGTCAGGATGAGTACACCTCAAGTGTGGCACTATACCAAATACAGGAAGACTCCTACATTTATGAGAGTGGGATGGGCTGGTTTAATATACGAAACTAGAACATTCCATCCTGGTAGGTGTCTCCTGTATTTGGTATAGTGCCACACTTGAGGCTTACGAAGGGCCAGATTAGTAGTCAACACTTAGTGTGCCTTAAGTGCAGCTTGAAGCCAAATACAAGAACCCTACATAGAATCAAATGGAATTAAACTATTTTTTTTATAAAATGTGTATCTTTTAATTGAGCTAATTGCAGTTCTCAAATGTGTATAATATTTAATATATTTCACAGAAATTAAAGTTTGTTTGATTACTCTATCACATTAATAAACGTAACTACTATTGTTTGAAATATATATTTAATTCATCATCAGCTTTATGCTGAGGTTGAGACTTATAATGTGATATGCCACATTGCATTTACTATTCATCTTTGTCAGTTTTGTCAGTTCAAATTCTAGTCAGGTTGAAGCTACTTAGTCTTAGCTTTTATCAAAATTGAGTGTGGTAAAAGAAATTCTGAAACCACAATGTGTGCTGTCCAAGGTGTTAATAACCCTTAGCTTGTGTTGACCTTAAAAACAATCATTTACTCAAACATGGTTAATAGTTACAGATATTGTCTTGCACCTATATTATGTAATATTTTTTTAAAAGTAAATGAGTCAGGTGATCTCTTACGTTACGTGACGAAAAGAAATTTAGCTTGTTCAAAAACAAGATGCTAAGGAAGATATTTGGTCCATAAAGGATGGAGATACTGAGTAGTGGAGGAGGTTTGATATTGATGGGTTACATACCCTGTACTTGTCACATGACAGTGTCAGAGTAGTCAAATCTTGCAGATTACTGTGGGCAGGACATGCACTGCGAATGGAAAAAGCGTACTCAGAGCTATTACTGACAAACTGAATAAGAAAAGACCATTTGAAGACCACGAAACAGATGGGAAGATAACATTAAAATGGACAGAAGGAAATAGATTGGGTGTAATGAGATGTATTGGATAGAACTAGCTTAAGATAGGAATAGGTGGCGTACTTTTTTTAAGTGCGATAGTAGATTTTAAAATGCCATGGAGTAAGTAAGTAGATAAGTCAGTTTTAATTTAATTTTTACTGGTTTGCAAAAATGTATTGAAGTTATTATGTTTTTATACTTGTTTCGATATGTAATTTTATGGGCACCTTTAATGTGCATGACGGTACGCCATTTGAATATCAAACAATAAGTATGGTCTTAAAAACATAACTTGTGTACTCGACCATTTTGTGTCATTCATATTTTAGTTGGGCTTCAAACAATTTACGCAATTTTTATCAAAATTATTTTGTTTCTTGAGGTAAGGGTCAATTGACTTTTTCGCCCCTCTTCCCACGTATGTGTGCACCAATGTTAATATTCCTAACACTTTCCAGGGACTGGTAGATCCAAGTATCATGTGTATTTGGTCCCAATGGTTCCCATTATCAGAACGCAATCGTCTGATTTATTTCTCCATGTGTGGTGTCCCTGTAGGTCACATAATGGCCTACGTACTGGTCGATGCTGGAAGAGATTGCTGCAAAACTGAACTCACAGGTATGATGTCACAAAATATATCCCAATATCCTGTAAGTTTGCATGTATCTAATTTTTGGCTCATTTTAAGAATAGTATAAAGTTTTTATTTCAATTGATAATGAAAATCTATTCATACAATAAGTAAATAAATGTGTGTTTATCGGAACTGTTCATTGTTAATACATTTATTCCCATTGAGTTTGGCTATATTTTAAATTGATGCATTTAAATTTATATTGTAACAAATTAAAAAATTACAAACATACAATCTGAACTTATCACAAATTCATTGATGGAACCGCCAAAATTTAAATTTCCACAGCTTGATATCTTTGGAAGTTGAAATTATTTTGTTCACTTCCTGGACAAAGTCCAACAGATATATTTCACCTGCGTCCAGTTTGTCCATAGTTTTTTGGCAAAAAAAATCCTCCTTCAGAAGTAATTGATGACGTCATACACTTCGACTACGCGTTTAAAAATACGTTTCACATTTTATGTTTTTGAAGGTATCAATGAGACGAAAAATGTTATTATGAGTAAAATAAAACATACTGGTTCAGTTTTGAGTGAAGTGACTTCACGCGGTTGTCTGTCCTCGTGCTTGATGGATGATATTCAGCCCAGAGAGGTGTGGATGTCAAATAACGAGATGGGTAGTTTTTCAAGACGTAGTCACAGAAGGTGTTTAGTCTTTAGTCGTCACTTGGAATACGTGCGCCATGCTTCCTGAGCCTGATCTCGCCATCCTCAACAGTCCAGTATATTACGAAATAGATGGATTTAGACCACTATACCACCAAAGAAATATAGCTAAAAAAATTAACAATGGTTCTTTAAATCCTATTGTAAGGTGGTTTATTTATTTAGATAGGAATGTTGTTGTGCCGTGCTAAAACTATTTTTAGCCCAACACAAAAACCCTATTATACTATATCACATGATTAGTACATTATGTCCAGTTATATTAAAACATCCAAAATAAATGGTACGGAACTCCACACGGACTTTCTCACTTTATTGTTTAGAAATTGAGATATTTATTCAAAATTTGTAATATAATATACAGTATATACTAGCGAACCCGAGAACAAATAGCGCTATACGTATGTAAAACATTTTGACTTACAGTTTTAAATTTTATAATTCTATTTTTAAAAATTAAAGTCTTCATTTTTATATTTGGACCAATAAAAAAAATCAATTTTGAGTCCCCAAAGGTCAACACTTCGTATTAAAATGTCGACTTCCGGATTTGAAATTTTTGACATTTTTAGGGGCTGCACATTTTATTACATTGCTATTAAATTCCTCGTTTATAAATTTTGACCATTAAAATAGGTGAAATTGACCATTGAATCTAAACTAATAGAGATAGATCATTGCTGTACAAACATTTATCCTAAGAGGTTGAAAGCAAGAGAACATACACTTTTTGAGAGACTTGCTTATTTATTACTCTGTGTAATTAGAGAATTATTGCATTAAAACTTAAGTAGTATTTCTTTACAACTAAAGTTCACAAAATTTTATTAATATTATGTTAATATCCCAGAAACCAATAGTTTTATAAAAATGTATTTCATATACATTTTTGTATTTAATAGTACTACACTTTTGCAATGATAAGTTATATAGTATCTGAAATAGTTGCGGAGATACAGAAATTTCCACGTCTTTAAAGAACCCTAAAAGCAATTTTCATAAGAAAATGGATATAGCCAGTTTATTTATAAGCTTAATCAACCCATGGATAAGAATTTTTATCAAAATCGTTAGAGCTGATTTTGAGAAATTCTATTTTATTTTTTTTCACTTTTACTAAACTACTCTTAATTTTGGGGTTAAAAAGACCTTTATTTTTGGTTTGGGGGTCACGAGACTCCAACATCCATCAAAATTTCGGGTTAGATTTTTTTTACGGTCGCAATACTTTACCTTTAGTGTTCGTAAAATTAAAATATATATTTATTTATTTGCGTATAGCTTGAAATTGATTGGTTTTATAAAAATATGTTTTGGATAAATTATTTGTTTTATAAATAGATCTGTATATTTTCAATGATAAGTAATTTCATATTGCAAATAGTTTCGGAAATATGATAGAAAATTAGAATTGACGCATCAGACCGGAGCCCTTAAAGTAGTTTTGCCAAAATATTGAGAGTAGCCATTTTGTTTGAAATATTTATAAATGTTTTGAAATAAAAGTTAATCAAAGTCGTTAGAACCTATTATGAGGAAATCGAGTTTTTCTCTTTTTGCCTTTCAGTAAACTACCCTTAATTTTAGGTTTAGATATCCAATTCCAAAAACCCCTTAGGACAACCCTATGAAAACCCTAGATACCAAGTTTTAGCCCGATCAGTAAAATATTTTTGGATCTAGTCGGAGGTACAGTTAGAGATACGTAAATTCAAAAACAACTTTTTTTTGGACTCGACAAGATTCATCAAAATCTCGAGCCCGAATTTTTTGACGATCACAATACTTTCTCTACTTGTAAGATAGCGATAAAGTAAGAATATGAGTATTCGTAAAGTTCTATCCTCTGTTAAAGCATTGTTGTATTAACGTGTCCCAATAGATCAAACAGATTTGTGCAGTTGTGACCTTTAGTTTCAAGAGTGCCAGATCTTTAAGGTGAAGGTCACCTGAACTGGTACTCTTAGATTAAGATGAATGAGGTTAAACGAAGTTTTAACTATCAACTTTAAAACACGGTATTGTTCTAGGATTGGTGAATATTATCCTGTTCCAAATCTTGGGAACAGGCTGGTCTCTCGTCTGGTGGCTCACGGTGAAGGATCGTCCCAGGGAAGACCCCAACATATCCCCGGAGGAATTGCACCACATTGAAAAGTATCTGACGAAGGATGGTACAAATGGTCCTAACGAGGTAAGCTCATTCTAAACCAGAGGTGGGGAAGCTATTAACTCGTAACATTCCTGAATGGGGTAGGATTGTGACCTAGGATTTGTGATAAAAAATTGCACCACTTCTTACGGCTCATCCTTGACCCTCAATTAATTAAGCTAATTGGGTACACTAATGGCAGGTTGAATTTAAAATAAATCTACTGTTGTTTCCATGGAGAAAGGATGCATTTGGCTGAGAATTGAGCATTGATTTACTACATTGAATATTATCTTTGAGGAAACTGTATACTTACTATTGGAAAACAGATTTACCAAACTCTTGTTTTCGTGTGCACAATTTTTTAATTTAATTTAAGACACATTTTACAGCGCTGGTATGTTGAGGCTGCCAGTAGATCCTTACCACCCCAGCACACCCCCTTCTAACATAACTGAGAATAAGGATATTTGGCAACAGCTAACAGAGAGAGAGAGAAAGAGAGATCCGTTCCCACACTACTTGGCCAGTATTAACAGAGTATAGCATGGACCATCGTGTGAGACGGTCACGTGTGGGTATTCGCCAATACGTGTAGATACTTTCCAAATAACGAGGGACCAGCCGTCCGCTCTCGGTGTTTTGTCACAAGTCAAAGGCGACCGATAGGCAGCCCAGTGATTGGCCCAGACACTTAGTACAGTTCCCACAGTACTCGGGAAACATCAGTCATCATCGTGAAGCGACGGCCAGCATCTACTAGTGAGCACAAAGAGCTAACATCGCAACTGGCATAGGTGGGAGAGGCCAAGGTTTCGGCCAAAATCATTGGACAAATACTCTTCCTTGTATTGATTTTGTGATATTTCCAATGTGTCTGGGAGCCTAACATTTTATTGCCTAAAATCTGCTCGATATTTGTTCAAATATTGGACTATGCTCACCTTGATATTTGTCAAGTAGTGTGGAACCGGCTTAAGACCTGATCGTTCCTTCCTTGGTGATATTCGGTGTAGTCACCGGAAAACCAGAGTATCTTGACGTTTAGTCCGCGTGTCCACCTATTGGGGGGGTCGGTTTTGCGCTCCAAGCTCTGACCCAAGAGAGATGAATCTCACCTAGTTCGAATCCAGGCCGGGTACACTTGGAGTGGATTTCACCCTATTGTGATATGATTTTATAATTCTTTCTCAAGGCAGATGTCGGTATATATCTTTCTGACTGCCCCTCACAATACTAAATACGTATCAACCGTTCTGTTAAACGTACGGCACTAATCAAAACACATTGTCGTTAATAATTAGTCAATATTTTTTGTCCCCGCCGTATCTTGGTGCCCATTCGGACTGCACGCATACATTAATTACGTTAGTGGAATAGGAATGAGGAAGGTAGAGTTTTAGAGGAACCGCACCACCAGCCTATTGTTCTTTTCGTTACGCTAAACATTAAAAATTCTCACTATAATTTGTGTTTTTTTTCTATTAAAAAATCTCTATGATAAGCAACTTCTATCAGATTATTGGATAAACCGCGGTATCTTTAATATAATCACTCAACTCTGATTGGTTAAAAAGGCCAAATGAAGAAAATGACAATGTCAGGTTTCATAAGCAAATATTTACTCTTGGTAATAATTTAATTATATTGCGTGGCGTGGAGTATCCCCACGATAAGCAGAGTATATTTAAACCGTACCTGTGATAATTTCTCCCTCCCTTGGTTCCCATTTGACCAATAAGACATAGTATTATGAAAATTGAATAATGACACCTGGATACGGGAATCTAACCCGGAACCTTTGACCTAGTACGCCAATGCTCTAACCACTGAATTATACAGGAATCCACCCGTGCCTAGGGTTATTCTTCACTCATATTTTAAGGCAAAGTCTATGATGGACGTGAGGCAATTTTCAGAATATATCTGGACGGAGTAATCCTCACTAAAAGCATAAATAATAGCTTTGGCTATTTGAATCTTAAATAATACATAGGCTTTTCTTTATTTGTGGCCCATGTTTCTTATGAGAATCTTCCGAGAGACTATATCCCTAACATGACCTAAGGGTGTAGACCCACTGGTATAGGATAGCCCCATAGGGCTGTCCATATATACGTATACAAACTGTTATTGTTTGAGTATATAAATCATATCTAGTGGCACAAGTTGTAATATAATAATTGGCATGCTGTGATTTTTAAATACAGACAACAATCTTTTTGAAAGAGGTCCTCGCATCGCTACCGGCATGGGCCTGTGTGTTTGCGTCTTTCGCCTTCAGCTGGAACCTCGCCTCTTTATTGCAACAAGTTGATCTTCCACCATTTTCAAGTAGTAAGTACCAAGTATAATAATAGTCCATTGTACTTGAAAACCGACTTTCTGGCTCGGTTGGTCATAGCAATGGCAAATATCCCTGATGTATCGATATATTTATCATTTGATACATCGCAAGGTATATTTCTAAGAGACTGTTTCAGTGGATGAATGATCTGAAGTGTTACTTTCGTGTTAGACTGGCCTGATAGTGATGGGGAGATCGGGATTTGAATTCCAGTTGGGTCTACTGAGGCTTTTTTTTATTTTCATAATTGTTTCCCTCTCTTCTTCCGTGCAAATGATGCTAGATCACCTCTAAAATTCTTCTTTCACTATCTATACCCCATTAGAGTGATTATCATATATGCGTATAACATGAACAGGTAATTAGACCTGGTTAAAATATATCGAATGCAATGATATATCATTCAGATTTGAATTGATGTATCGGTTGTTTACAATGCATTGAATTGATTTGAATTGAATTGAACTGAACTGAATTGGTTTGGGTGAACTGGTTAAGTCGTATTAAGATAGATGCTGTTTTCTAAAGATATTATTAGTCAATTTTAATGTTTATATTATTTTATTTGCATGTTTAAATTAAATAGCATAAAATTTAAGCAAGAGAGAAACTCATCCCGTTCATAAAAATTGATAAAAAAAATTGTTAATTTTATTTAATTCAAAATCTTTCAAACTTTGTCTGATATTTAAAATATATTGATAAATTGATCTAGCTTATATATACAATACTAAAACATATATATGTATATATTTTTATATTGATATATTGCTACAATCCCTAGTCAGTAGCATGTATGTTTGAATTGAGAGTCCCAAATTCGATTACCAATATGATATGGACGATTTTTTTACTAGTGAAATTTAAGTTTCCCTTTTCATCAATTGATTCAAAAAGTGAACTTTAATAACTCAAATAGGCAACACCATCTTTTTCTAGCTAGCCGTTCGGGTTTGTTTTACTCCTATTTACTAATTATGCTAGTGGTTTTAGAGTTGAAGAATGTTATATTTAGAGGAACTGTACCCGCATTTGCGTATAGGAAGAGTGGAAAACAATTTTGGAAAAACATCAATACACCCGACTGAGATTCGAGCCTCGATCTACCCGTCGTAGGCAGTCTAGTCTACTGTGAGAATAGCGCCTTAGACCATTCAGCCACCGATGCGGGTAAGCAACACTGTTAATAAATAATATATTATTTTGTGGTATTTTTTTACAGTCTTTATAAGGCCAAAGAGCTAACTAAAAGGTATTTACGATATTCTTGATTTACATTTTGTTCCCAGAACTTGGTATCCGTGGAAAAGAAGATGCGAAAAAAGCGATTTTATTCACATACACACTCGTTGTGCTGGCAATGGTCATTTTTGGCTTTTCAAATGACATTATGTCCAGAAAACATTCTTTCATCACTAATGTAAGACAAATTAAAATAGTAATCAGATTAATATATTATTATATTTGATTAGGTAGTCAAATAAGGAATAGTGGATCTGGTTTAGAAAACTGAGATTAATGGCCGGAGGGTTCGTTGTGGTAAACACATGAGACGCTGGCACTATCTTTGCCAACAGAAGGTGGCTACTTGGTCTGTATGGCTCAATTTCTGGCTGACGTTTTGGAGTGTTTTGATTAAGTAATATGAATTTTATTTGCAGATACATAGAACCAACTAAATTTAAACAGACATAATCTCATATTAAAGGAAATGCTCAATGCTTTGTATTTAAACTATTAGTTTAAACATTTTTTTTAGAGCCGAGTCTTATTACTCGTTCGTGTAATAATACGCTTATGTACTGATTACGCTAATGTTTTTAGGGATTAGTAAGGTTGTATTTAAAGGAAGTCTACCCGTATTTGCGCGGAGAAAGAATGTAAAACTAGTTTGAAAAAAACCACCCTCAGAACGCCCAACCGAGATTCAAACCTCGATCACCCCATCATCGACATTCTAGTCTACTACGAAAGTAGAGCTTCAGACCACGTCGCCACCGAAGCTGGTTGTAATTATGTTGTTTTATAATTTTTAAATAAATACTCTGTGTCTGCATAGCTATTGTAGATAATTTAAAATTATTCTATTTTGTTCTTTACACAAGTTGATAAAAATGTTAATAGATTTTTCAAAAATAGTATAATTACTACGCCAATGTAATGTATTTTCTAGTTAATTAATGAAATAAGTTTTACATTATTTAAGATTTGAGTAAGACAATTTAGAATTTAAAAAACGTAAGCACATAATTATGAATTGTCTTACCAGAAATAATTTCCAGCCTAAATAATAATTTAAAGTCCACACTAGTGAACCCGTGGACAACGGCGTAACTCACAAGTCACTTCTTGTCTGATTTGACGCTGACTGGAAGGTCAATACTAAAATCATGGAAGGGTATACTGAGTTTGTTTTTTCCAAAATGTTTTCCCACTGTTAAGACATATTTTCTCCAAATCTCTCATACCTACCCCCTTAATATATGCAAAAAATTATTTTTAAATTAGCTTCGCATAACACACATTTGATATCTTACTAATAGCGTTAATAGTTAACTGAATTAATTTAAGTTAATATTGTAGAACGTTTGAAATATTATTTTAAGTTAATGCCGTGTGCTTAGTGTTCTGCTTGTTAAATGTCAACATAATTCTTGCCGATAATTTACTGTTCAAAGTAATATAAACTTAAAACCTCATCTAATATAGTACAGCTACTTTAATGCAAAGTTTTATTTTGGACAGATCCCCATATTTCTAAATGAACTAAATAATTATAACATTCTATAAATAGTATTTAAAAAAAGAGGGTTATTTAAGATACAACAAGACTTGTAAATTTAAAAAAAAATTAAAATGTATTTTGTAACAAATCTTTGAGAAATTTGTAGTTATATTTACAAACAAGTGATAATTAATTAATCACATGAATTAAATTAAATTGAAAATGTTATAAACTATTGTATGGAATTAAAATAAAGGCACATTTAAAATAACACGAAATAAGTTTTTTAATGTAAAAATACAAAGCTAAATTAAGAGAGGTTTTAACAGTCAAATTTTTAGACGATTATAAACATTGTATTAATTATTATATTATATATTGTTAAATTTTCTCCGTGAAAATCTATTCCTATGAAATTCAAACAGTACTGTACGTCAATTAAATATGTATTATTAGTTGTTAATTTTTAATTTTCTAAGAGCCACATCTTACTACGCGTTAAGATTATACACTTTTCTACCAATTAGGCTAATGGTTTCAGGAGATTACATTTATAGTAGGTGTACGCACATTTGCGTGGAGAGAGAGAGAGTGTGTGTGTGTGTGTGTTTGTGTGTGTTTGTGTGTGTTTGTGTGTGTGTGTGTGTGTGTGTGTGTGTGTGTGTGTGTGTGTGTGTGTGCGCGTGCGCGTAAAACCACCCTCAGTACACCAGACCGAGATTCGAACCTCGATATCCCCTTCATCGGCAGTCTAGTCTACTGTGAAGATTGTGTGTTAGACTACGCGGCCACATAAACGGGCTAGATTTAATTCGTCTAATGATAAGCCGAGTTCTGTTTTCAGAGCAGGAAAGTGGTTATTTGTGGTTCGTTGCTGCTGAGCTCTGCGACCATGCTACTGTGCGTCTTCTTTGTCTGGGGTCCACTACTCTTGCTGTGCTACTCTGCGAGTCTGTGCTTTGGTTTCATCGGGGGAGCAGCCGTTTGGTAAGTCCACCAACAAACATACCCGTACTAGCTCACCTCCTTCTTTAAACTGAGGCTTACCACCCGTCCTGTCTAACCGCATTTAATTACATGGAGGATTTAAGGATGTAGAATTTAAAGATGTTTTCACATTTGCATGGATGGAGCGTGGTAACCAATTAATGGGAAAAAAAAATATTTTGTTAACCCTGAGTAGTTCTCGAACACTGTCCTCCATTGTCAGGCGTATGTTAGCTGCTACAAGGAGAAACTGGATTAGGAATTTAATTTATCCAGTGAAGATACAGGGTATGAGATAGTGGAAAAAGAAGAGTTGAGATGATATGAGCATGTAATGAGGATGGAGAAGGAAGAGGATGTCAAAGAAATGATGGAAATGAAGTATGTAGGAAAAATGCCCCACAGGGGAGACCAAGAAAGAAGTGGGAGAAGTAGATAACAAGTGTGAAAGTAACAGGAGAGGAATGGAAGCGATTAAAGGAGGAATAATAGTGAAAGTATAGATGAAGATGGAGTCATTTTAATAAATTAACCTGGCCACAGGCTGGAAACAGTTGATGACGACAATAATGATGATCTCCTTCGTCACCAACAAATCAAACTATGTGAGATCGACGTTTAGTCTGCTTGCCCACCGATGAGGGTTATATCATTTCAGAAGGAAATTCCACAGTAAAGCACTGACTTCATTTTCTAATATCGACTACGGTCAGGGTTTCATCCAACTTAATCCAACATTTACCCGCTTCGGTGGCTGTGTGGTCTGACGCGCTACTCTCACAGTGGACTAGACTGCCGATGACGTGGAGATAAAGGTTTGAATCTTGATTTGGTGTACTGAGGGTAGTTTTTCCAAAATTATTTTTGACGCCCTTTCAGTGCAAATATGCTTCTTATAATTATATCCTCCCCTTTCTGAATAACCATAAAAGTAATCAGTATGTAATCGTATACCCCGAACGGGTAGTAATACGCGTTGCTAAAAAAAAATGCTGTTGGGTACTAACCGCACTGGTGGGCACGTGGACTAAGACATCAGTCTCATTCAGTTTGATGGTGATGGAGAGGTTGTAGTTAAAATAATGTATTGGTGTTCTGATCGAGTGTTTTAAAAAAATGTTGTTTTCCACTCTCCTTTCATGCGAAGGTGGGTATAAAATGAATCCATGGTGTAATACCGCAGTCAAGCCATACCGAGAAAGAAAGGCAGCCATCAGTTGGCAAATATAATGCCAACTTATGTGAATAGATGGTGTCATGTAGTCAGCACAACAAACCCTCCAGCCATTAATCTCAGTTTTCTAGACGTGAACCGCTATATTTCCCCCCCATCCAAGTAGCTCCTCATTTGTCTTCACAAGGTTGGGTTTACCCAGTTCGAGAGCCCCTGCTTCACAGAAGATCTGGAAGCGCTGGGGATCGAGCCCGGGTCCTCTGGTTCTGTAGCAAGGAGCCCTGACCTCGGAGGATATCACACTAATTTGGATATAGGTATACCACCACTCCATTATAATTATATCCCTCATCACAACTCCATTGGCTTGAATTCGTGGATAGCATGGACCGATTAATACAGTGTAAAAAAAAATACTTTTATGAAATTGCATTCACTCATGCGTTTTACATCCGTCCCACTTATCAAATGGTGTTGTTTAGTTGATGCTTTTAAATAGGACATGTTTGTCAAATCACAAAGTCTTTAAATTCTTACCCACCTCGGTGGCGTAGTTGGCTAACGCGCTTGTCGTGTTGAGCTCGACTGCTGAGGACGGGGAGATCAAGGTTTGAATCTCGGTCGGGTGAACTGGGGGGGGGNAGGAAGTGAATCCGAATTTGCGGGGGGGGTTCCTAAATGGTTTTCCACTCTCCCTCCACGCAAATTCGGATTCACTTCCTCTAATACAACCTTCCCAATTCCTAATCCATTAGAGTAATTAGTACTTAAAGCGTATAGCCCAAACGGGTAGTAAGACGCGGTGTTAATATTATATTTAAATTCTTCTTTCCCAAATCTGGGTCCTAAATGAGTCTCCAAGATTTTTTTTAATGAATGATTTAGTATAGGAGTTCTACAACTTACTTTTATGAAGAGCAATCTGTCCAAAAAATCAATAAAAGTCTACACCATGATATAGGATGACATTTATGACATACAATATGGTTCCATTATCTAAGAATTTTATCTTTTCACTTTCATTACTGGAAAACTCCCCTAGTAAAAGGAAATACACTGTCATGGAAAACGAACTCTCTACTTGCTGTCAAGTAAAGAGTAGGCCTGTTAAACAAATCCAAAGAAATATTCTATGTGCAAAAATTGTTGTCTTAAAGTGAAATTACCATTTTTTATCAAATCAAATTCACTTTTGTCAAGTGATAGATTCAGAAAACCATCACTATGATGCACGATGTCTATTTAGAGCAATTACCACCCCCTTTTAACCCTATTTCAACTCCCTTTCCCACCTTTTCAACACCCTTTCTTCCCTTTTCATTATCTTTTCAACATTCTTTGCCCCCTTTATAACCCCTCTAAACCCTTTTTCAACTTCTTTTAAACACTCTTTCCACTTCTTTAAACCCCTTTTCAACTTCTTTTAAACCCCTTTTCGACTTCTTTTAAGCCCCTTTTCAACTTATTTTAAACCCCTTTCCAACTTCTTTTAAACCCCTTTTCGACTTCTTTTAAGCCCCTTTTCAACTTATTTTAAACCCCTTTCCAACTTCTTTTAAACACTTTTTAAACCCCTCTTCAACTTTTTTCAACCATATTTCAACCCCTTTTATACCAGTCTTCAACCCCTTTTCTACCTCTCTTCAACCCCTTTTCTACCTCTCTTCAACCCCTTTTTTACCTCCCTTCAACCCCTTTTCAATTCCCTTTTCAATCCCCTTTTCAATCCCTTTCCAACCCCTTTCCAACCCCTTTCAGCCCATTTTCATTCCTTCTTTCCTCCCCCACGGTAGGATTAAATTTTCACCTCCCTGGAACTCGAATTAAATAGTTTGATCAATGTCAAAGCACCTAATCAAGCTACTATTTTGTACAATGCGTGGTTATGGTTCTAACCAAACTGTATTTTTCCTTTGTTCCAGTGTGAATTTGGTTGACGTGGCCTCTTTACAATCAAGTGTGTTGGCCGGTTTTGGCCTGGTAGCTGGAAGTTTGGCATCGATTGTGGTCTCAAAAATCACTCCGTACATTCTACAAATTGAGGTAGATTTTTATATAAAAGTATATATAATTATGGGAGCTTTCATAAAATTTGAAAATATACTCATTTCCCAGTTAGAATAATAGATATTTCAGATTTTTTTAAACATGTTATTTTTTCTTAGAAAAATAATTATGGGGCTCATTCAATCATTTTTGAATTTTGTCTACAGTTATAAAAGTTGAACAGATTTTTTTTTTTTTTTTGTTCTCGTTCTTGTTCCGATTTTTCTAACAACAATTTTAATGTTCCAGTTATAGTTCCAGTTATAAAAACTAAAAGCTCTGGTTATTTTTAGTTCCTAAGTAGGTTTCGGTTCTTTTAATTTTTTTATTAATAGTATAATAATCTCGGGATTTGAGTTATCGTGCCACGCGTTTGGGCGTCGATTAAAACGTTATTGAAATTATTGTGGGATAATTGGTATTTATAGCCCCATGATCGAGCGCCAATTTTGAAATATTACGTCCCGCGGTTGGCGCTAATTACTACGTTCTTGAATTATATGCGTCCGTGATGGGCGCTAAATATGAAGATATGGATATTTGGTTTAATTAGATAATAATTGCCCCGTGATCGAGAACTTATTAATGATATTTGTTGCTTGATGAGATAATTGGTATCTATAGCCCCGTGATCGAGCGCCAATTATCTTGATGTCAGTTCTTTTCTATGATGTCAACACGAGCGTGCCTTACTGCGCACTCACGCTGTTATACGATCTGATTACTTCTGATTTTTATTTTAATAAAGTAAATAATACTTTAAATGCTGCACACGATTTATTAAGATGATTTCACCTTCAGCTCTGTAGATTTTATATTAGATTATACAGTAACTACAGATTATTTTTCTGTGATATTACACGTTCCGTGTTTTGAGTACCATGTGTTGTGTAGATTTATGTTACTACTATATAGTCATATAAGGTGACATGGTGGTCTAGGGGTAAGGTGTCAGACTTCTATGCTGGTGGTCGGGGTTCAATCCTCGGTCCCGGCACAGATTTATCTGATTATCAAACCCTTCCTTCACCTCTGACAAGACATCTTGTGAATGTGGGGAATGCCAGGCCTCCACCGTGGTTCGGATTCCACATTAAACTGTATGTCCTTCATTTCATCTCACAATCACCCTACCATTACACATTAGCGTAAGTGCGTATAACCCGAACGGGTTGTAAGACAAGGTGCTAATAATAATAATAATAATAATATATAGTCATACACACGAACGGCTTATATATGATCTACCCCTTGCCTCTTGGACCTCTTGTCACCAGTGTCAAAACCAACTAATAGAAAGAGTCCTGGTGACAGGTGTTGTGAAGGCTAGCTTCCTATAGGGTGGAGGGATCTAGCGTCACTTTCTTTTTTTTTTGTAAACACTACGGAGTTGATTTTTGAAAGAAAAAATAAGTCTTATCGTGTAATCTATTGACATTAATTCTGAAAAGCGCGTGATTCTCCATGAATGAATTATTGAAAGGATATTTTACATGCGATACTTTAAAGAAAAATTCACTTCATCCCTGGCTTTTTTAATATATGAGAGGGGTCCAAATCAGTATCATTACAATATTTATACTACGATTGTAAAATTCTAAAATATAAAATTTAAAAAAATGACAACAAGCTAAAGTTATCAATACAAAAAGATTCAAAGGAATACAGGCGACTGTAATAAAAGAAATCCCGATAAAGGGAAAAATTGATCATTTAAAATAATGTTAAGTTAGAAAGAAGGACTTAACATAATATATCACCATGTATTACTACCTTTTATGTTATACACATAATGATAACTACTCTAATGGGGCTAGGAGGGGAAGGAAACAGTTTAGAGGTAATATATCCGCATTTGCGTGAAAGTAGATTGGGAAAGCATTTTTAAAAATATCACTCTCAATAGAGCCGACTAGGATTCAAACCTAGATCTCTCCGTCATCAACATCCAAGTCTAACACGAGAGTGACTCCTCAGGCATTTCAGCCACTGATAATTTTATTAATAAAGTAAAATATTATCAATGTTGACTTGAAATGTGTTATCAAGCTCCTCTCTATTCTACTCTTATTATGCCTTTATTTGATAATCCTCTCGTTTTTTGTTTCAGACTGGTTACGAGTATCTGTCTGTCGCCCTGATCTCTGTAGTTGTTTGTTTGGCGGCAGCTCTGTTCTATGGTAAATTCGGCTCTGCCCATGTCCAAGAATGGGCAATTAACGCTAATAGCCGGCCAAACAAAGACAATTCACTCCAAAGCAAAATTTAAACTATTTAAATATTAATTAATCTATAATGATTTTATATTGTAAGGGCTTTTTTTAAATATTTTGCACTGTAATACATTTATTTACTTGTTTGTATATGCGTATTAAAATATAATGTGTATGATGTAAGAAGTGTATCACCATTATCCTGATATAATCGACACCCATTTTGATTCTGACCCCTTACCAGTCTATTCCTGCTCATCTCCCTTAACTTCTGATGAAGATATCAGATCTAATATTCGAGGAAATCAACTTGGGCTCGTAAAATTGTGTCGGGATCATTAGGAGTGCTATGTAGAAGAGAAGTGCCCTTGAAGTGTAAGGAAGTGTTGTATAGGGTGTACTTTGTACCTATTGTCACATATGCAGCAGAAACACGGACAGTGAACATAATAGAGACCAGGAAAGTGGAGGCCATGGGAATGAAGTTTGTGAGGAGCATGTTAACTGTCACAAGGAGAAACGAGATTAGGAATTAAGTTATCTGGGAAAGTGGGGGTGCATGATATAATAGAGGAATCTAGACTGAGATAGTATGGGCATGTGATGAGGATATTGGAGTACATGAGATAGTAGAGGAAGCAAGACTGAAATGGTATGGGCATGTAATGAGGATATTGGAGTACATGAGATAGTAGGGGAAGCAAGACTGAGATGGTATGGGCATGTAATGGGGATTGAAAAAATGAGGATGTTGAAGAAAATGATTGAAATCAAGAATGTAGGGAAAATACCCAATGGAAACTAAGAAAGAGGTGGGAGGAGCCGATGATAACAAAGTGTGTAAATTAAAGGAGAAGAATGGAAACGCTTAAGGAAGGGAAAGTGTTGGGAGTACAAAGGAAGATGGAGGCATTTTACTAAACTGACCCGGTCACAGGCTGTAAGTGATTAGCAGTATGAGGAGTGTAAGGAAGGTATCGAGTTGCGTCTATCTGCGTTTCACCCATCTAACTCTATTGTTGGAGTCATAAAGTCGGTTGGTTGGAAATGAAAATAAGAGAAAAACAATAAGGTAAATAATGTTCTTAATTTAGGAACCGCAATTTCCATACTACAAAACTTAACATCATCAGAAAAGGTTGAGGAATACCTATATGATCTACTTTATTTGGATCCTTAAGAATTTGAGTATAATCTAAAATAATATGTTCCAATAAAGTTAAAAAGCTTAATACATAAAAAAACACAAATTACTAAAATTATTATACCAATAATACCAAAACTATCATATACATATATTATAATACTTGATATATTCTATCATCTCATTTATAGATTCCAACACATGTTTTAGACTAGAGCATTCGTTCACCAAAGTGGGTTAATAGATCATTTTGTACCAATGAAACCCGATTTGGTGACCGTGTGGTCTAACGCACTACTCTCGCAGTAGACTGAACTGTCAATGATGGTGAAATCGAGGTTTGAATCTCGGTCGAGTGCACTTAGAGTGAAGTTTCCACAGTTGTTTTCCACTCTCCCTCCACGCAAATTTGGGTACACTTCCTCTAAATACCACCTTTATATTCCCTAAGCCCATTGGCGTAATTTAGTACATAAGCGTATATCTCAAACGGGTAGTAGGACACGTTGATAAAAAAAAAGCCATTGAATTAAATAATTAATTAAAATACCGAGAAATATATTTTTTATTATTATTTAGCACCGCGATTTACTAACAGTTCGGGTTATAAGCTTAAGTACTAATTACGCTAACGGCTTAGGAATTGGGAAGGTTAAATATAGAGAAATTTAACCCATATTTGCGTGGAGGGAGATTGGAAAAATCATCCCCCAATTCACTCGAGCGGGATTCGAACCTTGATCTCCCCATCCTCGGTGGTTTAGCTCAACACGAAACTAGCGCGTTATCTAACTACGCCACCGAGGTGGGTAAAGAGAAATAATTGTATTTAAAAAAAGTTTCGTCCCACCCGAATACTTATTGTAGTTGAATGAATGACAAACTGCTGTGTACGAAAGCAAAGACAAAAAAAAAAGCTTACAATGTCGGATTAGTTCCGCTCTGAAATTTGATCAGACGCAAGCACAACGCTCTACCATTGCCCACGCGTTGCTATCGTGGGTACCGTGAGTACTTTTGAAGTCCCGAGGATTTACGGACCAACACGTTGCGTGACGTCACGGCTGTTAGACTCCACACCAACAACGGATTCACCGTACCAAACACTCGATGGCGTAGCGTAACCTTGGTTGGTATTGAAGGGCTATGGTAAGAGGAGGACCTTCTTAGAAAAACAAACGCATATTTTTTTTATTTCAACAATGGTAAAATTTTACTTTATTATTAACATCATTACACTGTTGTAGGTATTATCTATGAAAAATGACAGCTGTAGACCACATGACATTACGTACGGTTTTGTAGGTATTTTAATGCAACTATTTAATGATAAAATTGTTCATAAATTTTGTATTATATATATATATATATATATATATATAACCGTATGTAATAAATTTGGCAATATTGAACTTACTTCTTTGTAAGCATATATATATAATACAACATTTATGAATAAATTTCTCGTTTAATATTTGCATTAAAATGCCTACAAAGGAGTAAGTTTAATATTGCCAAATTTATTATTGATTGTATACCACTTATATTGCTACAGTTCAATTGTTAAATCAAAACCACCCTCCACCCCCACCCCCTGGGGGTTCTAGAAATCTTCCAAGCGATCCGCCAAAATATTTACATAATGGCGGATTTTTAAAAAAACAGTTTGTAAAACTTTGTGAGGCACATTTACAATATTATATTATATAAACTTAATGAGGTTTCTGTCCACCCAAACTACGCTTACTTTTTCTACACCCCCACCAATAATTTGATTCACTCTCCACAACAGAAACAGGCTCAATGTTGAAAGTGACTTGAAACTTATTTATCATCTGTGTTTCCTGGCTTTGAAGTTTGTGCCATCCAAAACAAGCGCATTCTTCTCACTAAGTCTTGCGTAAATGTCAGTAGCTGTTAAAGCTCGTAAACAGTTTTTGAAACTTAAATCGGTATGTAAACTTATGACTATAGGAAGGGATTTAAGTTGTGTGAAGGCAGCAATTTCCATTACCACTTTAAAAAAACATATGTGACAATAAAGATAAGAAAATGTTACTATTTTGCTTATTTAATTTGTGTTCATTTTTTTAAAATAAATGTATAATATTATTTGAATTTTTACTTACGTAGTTACAATATTCTTGCATTATTTTTGGTGGTGTATCCCACAGCTCCATAGTGGGTTAATTATAAGGTATTAAACCTTTTGATTGCAATTAATAAATACACTTTATAAAAAATAGGTATAAAATTAAATGCGTAGCTATGGATATTTATCAGGGGGTTTGTAAAACTCAGATGTTTATGAAAGGGGTTCGCGAGTCTAGAAAGTTTGTTTGAACCACTGACTTAAAACATTAAAATATCCATTAAAATATATTTTAGCTCATTGCACTATTATATAATTCATAATACATAAGTTAGAAAAAATTTAATCAAATCTTTTACCGAAATAGACTACTTTTGACCACTTTAAAAGCGAGTTAAATTCAGTTTTGTTGATTTAAGTGTGAATTAACGATATCAACATTCCCATAGCAAAAAAAAAAAGCTTTCTACATGAAAGTACATTGGTAAAAAAATAAGTTTTATTTACCAGCTTTTATACCAAAAACTAACCTTTTATTAAACGAAATTCAATCATTTTATTTACCAAGCACGTGCATATGTTATAATTATTACTGTTTTTTTCATCGTGAGCCCAACCTTGAGTCGACAGGTAGATTGTGGATGTCGACCACTCTTCAGTAGCTAATCCTTATGACGCGTATCGATGTTGATTGTGGCAAGGCTGGTGTATTAAATTGCCTAATTTTCGTTTCAAAAAAATTAAATACACATTGTCAAATAAATTGACAAGATAATTACGTGTTTTTTTTCCACATTTGGAAGTAAACACGAGTGGGAAGGCAGTCACTTTTTAAATAGGTTGTTATTACTTAATCCCGAGTTCAACATTAAATGTTTTATTTAAACTATAGCTAAATAACACTTCAAAGAATAGAAAAACATTTAACATTTTAGGTTGCTAAATACAATGAATTCACTTCAGTAGCCAAGGAGTCTTACGCGCTACTCTCACAGTTGACTTGACTGCTGGTGAAGGGGAGATCAAGGTTTGAATCTTGTTTGGATGTAATTGAGGTTATTTTGCCCAATTGGTTTTCCACTCTCTCTCCACCCAAATACGGATACACTTCCTCTAAATATAACTTTCATGCTCACTAAAACCACTAACGTAATTAATACATAAGCGTATAGCTCGAACGGGTAGTAAGATTCGGTGTTTAAAAAAAATATTGGATTTTGAATCGTTTGTTTATTTTGCTCCGTAAATATCAAATTAAAGTACCCAACCAGAATTAAAACACCAACCCTTCAGGCAGACGCATTGGCGTGCTTATTTACGATACAAATTATATATATTTGTTTTAATCCAAGAAAAAACGATGTAATAGTAATAAAGTAAACATTGCAATGTCAGTACGATGCTATAGCTACACCTCACTTCAAACCAGAGTTGGTTTTTCATTTAGTCGTTTTCCCATTTTCTCTACAGGCAAAAGTTAGTAAAGAAAATTCGGTCTCTTCATCTTATGTAGCTACCTTAGTGAGTATAAGATAAGGAAAAATAAATTTAATGTACGTCTAAAGCCTACAAATAATAAAATTCAAAGTAACTTTATCGTTTGAACTGATTCGGTGGCCACATGGTCTAAGTCGTCACTCTCGTGTTGGACTAGACTGTCGATGACCGTGAGATCGGGTTTCGAATACCGGTTGGATGTTCTGAGGTTTTTTTAAATGGTTTTCTAAATTCCTCCATGCAAATGCAGGACACTTCCTCTAAATTAGGTTTCTTTCATCCCTAGCTAATTGTTACATATTCTAATAACCGGAACAGGTAGTAAGACGGGTTGCTAATAAAAAGTTTATCTTATAAAGTTCGATCAATAATTTCATAATTTTACAGAGAAAGCTCAGAATCATTGTAATCAGCGAAGCTAGAATATTTGTCTACATAATTATATATAAATAATTAATACAATTTTATTCCTTTGTATGTTACACCCTATTAATTAAATTATCCACTTCGCGAATTGGGTAAAAATGTTAAGTGATTAGGAAGTCGGGGTTCGATTCCTAGTCAGGTATAGTGTGGGTGATTTTCCCTATATGATTTCCTACATTCCCTCGCAAATTTGAGCACATTTCATCTAAACTACTACTTTACTCATCTATATTCTATTTCCATAAGTATTTGATTGAAGAGAGCTAAGGTTTTAACTCAACCGTATGGGTTTTTTTCTGTCTACTTTCTCCGGGCCTACTACCAATTTCATGCAACATTTTAAACCAAATTCAGCAGTGACAGTCTTTGAACATAGACCAAACGACGTATGTATGTTGTTATTTTAATTTCAAAATCTATTTCGAGAATGGCGTATTAAACCACGTGAACAACGGATATTCTCTATTAATATAAAATACTAATTAATAAGGTATTAATTTGTTTTCTGTGTAACTTGATCACCAATCAAATAAACCAACTACAAATCCAAGGAGAAATTACATTAGATATTTCAACTTGAAATCCAAAGATAAATATTAAGAATGCAGTAACGATAAGAATATGACATTATTTTTAACTTGACGTACTTCGAATTTTTTGAATAGAGAAGTGAGGTTTACTATTCACATAACTACTAGTTTATATAGTTAGAAGTAAGCATTAAAAATAAACGGTACAATGCAGTGCACTGACTTTCTAGCTCCATTGTCTAAACTCTAAACTATACTCATAACTTGTAACATACGTGAAACGAAATAGTATACATTGCTATAGAAACAAAAATCTTTGGGGGGAAATGAGAGCTTAACATTTCACCAAAGAGCACAGATTATGTGGCTTTTAAAAACTCCAAAAATATTGAGTTTATAAAGTATTAGCTTAAATAAAATTTATTTATTTTAAGAGGTCAACAACTTTACAATGTGATGAGCTATTTATTATCTCAAAGATGGCGGTGATATGATCAAAATTGGAAATCTCCAAACATGTAGGCCTAAAGTACCCTTAAAGTCATTTTCATTTGAAGATAAAATGCACCATTATATTTTTCAAATATCTGTCCAATCCTAAAATTATAGCTAAGGACGAAAAGAGAAAAAAAAACGATTTGCTCAAAATTGGTTCTAACGATTTTAATTAAAGTTCGAATCTAGGAATTGCTTAACATGAAAATTAAAATGGTGCATCTTATCTTCCAACGAAAACGACTTTGAGGGTATCGTGGCTTTCTTAAGAGAAACACAGAACACTGCAATACATCAAAAACTCGAATACAAACTTTCTGGGTATCACAATACTTTCTTTAGCAATGGGGTTTTTAGAAAGTAAAAAAAGAGCTTAAATTAGATTTAGAGTTATAATATTGATTTTTAAATACTAATCAATTACGATTATTTTAAACTGGAGTTAAGCTATTTTCCAATTGATAAAACAGACTTGTCAAAATCTATTATTTAATACGCGAAGAAACTAGAACACGCAATTGAGCGTGCGTTTGTCATTGATTAAATCAAACGTTTCAAAAATATAAAATTGACAGTGTATTTGTACAGCCAGGAGGAGTAAGACGTTAAGTGACAAAAATAATAAATATTAAGACACAATCGTACAAACTTTCTCATTTAGTATTTAATTAGCCTGGAAAAAAAATATTCAAAAATATGTTTTCGGTAAACTATCCTTAAGTAAATTTACAAATTGTAAGGATATTAAAATAAGATTCAAATATAAAAGTTTCGATTATTAATATAAAAAATAATATACTCTTATTTATCATGAAAAAACATTCTCAGATACCCATTTTGAACTAAATATTTAAGGCCATTTAAGAAAAATTCCAAATTTTCTAAAAATGTTCATAATCAAACTACCTTAAAATTAATTTATTTTATTAAAATAAATATACAGTAATTTTTACAATTTAAAATAGTCTGCGAATACCAATTTTTTCTAAATCCTGAGAGCTGCTTAATAAATCTTAATTAAAAATGTTATCAGTGAACAACTGTACTATTAAGTATTTTTTAAAGAAAAATAAATATACATTAACTTATTTATAATGTAAAACAATTAAATGACAGGAATTTTGAACTAAATCGTTAACAGCAATTCTAAAAATACTCTTAATTTTAAAAAAAATCATCATTAGTCTTTTCTTAAAGGAGTTTTTTTTTACAAAATTATAGAATATACCGTTTTTTAGGTGTCAAACACTTCCCAAATATCTAGTTTAAACAAAATCCTTAAGGCAATTTTCCAAAAATTTAGTATTTTTGAAATTTACTCATCAGTAAACTTGGTGACAACCAGAAATGTAGAATCTACTTTTTTGGGTTCTGGATCACATAATATGTAAATAGACATAATCATCTCAAGATCTTTTTTTAGTTTTTTTAATTTTTTTTACATTAAAATTGACTCAAATTTAATTGTATAGCCTTTATATCCATTAATAAAAACGTTATTGAAAGGGTAGTAAGACGCGATACTAAAAAAAAAATTGTTAAAATAATTCGTTTATTGAAGGCGCTTAGCCTATTATTTTATAAAACCTAAGAAGATAATTTTTTTGAGGGGTTTTGACGGTTTTCCGGTTTAAAAAAATCTATTACAGAAAGCTAAACATGTATTAAAAATTACTCCTTCCATCAAAGATAACATTAAAGGCTAGTTATAGTGATTCCTACTATCTATTACGATGGTTTAAGTGACGTGTGTAATGACTTAGGTGACATATTATACACACAAACACGCAAAGTGAGTTTAAACTGTATATAAATACATTGCATGAGTTGTAGTTAATGTATTTATAAATTTAAGGAAACATGAAGAAAAATTAGAGGATTCAATTAAAAAATCTCCAGCTTTTATACATTTAATGAAAGGTATGTCACTTTATTTCACGTTAAAATAAAATAGAGTGTAAGCCAAATAATTTAAAAAAACAAACTCTTTATTCTAACATCTCTATAGAAATATAAAATAATATTTTCTAAAACCTATCTAAGAATAAATATTTGTATACTGATGATAATGATAATAATAATAATAATAATAATAATAGTGCCTCAACTCCATCAATCTGTAGTTCAGTTTGTGACTAGATTAGCCAGTACTAAAGTACTGTGTGTACCGTTGCCCAAGGGACGACCGAATGTACTATTAGTACAACATTTAAATGGAGACTCTCTCTATGTCCCTACGAGATGATGTGATGATGCTAGTGAAATAATGGGGTGAAGCCAATAGATAATTTAACCTAACTTAAGATTAATTAACCAAACTCAGATGACCATGGTAATTATTCCCTTTTCGAGAAAAATCCCCAATACAATTTGGGAATCGAGCCCGTGGCCTCAATGTCAGCAACCAAGGTCTTTGAACACTATACCATGAGGTAGGTTTTTATATTGCTTAAAACTTATTGCAGGCCTACTGAGTATACGAGGATTATATATACACATGAATGTGTTGGTGTAAAATGTAATCCTGTTTATGCTATAATTTATAATATAATTTATAATAAGGGTTTGTGTTTGATTAAAAGACGTTGAACACAATTTTATTTTAACTGTCGATAGTAAATTATATTTTTAAATATTACCAAAAAATATATTCAGAGTTGAGATTTTTGGCTTTGAGTGCTATAATTATAAAATAATTCCAAATTGCTACTGTAAATATAACGTAAAATATTTGTCTAAGAACAAACAAACAATTGTTGTTCGAAGAATTTGTCTTTGAACTAATAATCAAATAGCCAAAGCTATTACTTATGATTTTTAGTGAAGATTACTCCATCTAGATATCACATTCTGAAAACAGACAAATGACACTTGGACACGGAAATTGAACCCGGAACCTTTGGCCTAGTACGCCAATGCTCTAACCATTGAGCTATCCAAAAATCGTCCCACGCGCAGGGTAATTCTTCACTCATATTTTAAGGCAGAGTCTATGATGGACGTGCGGAAATCGTCAGCTACAAATGTGTGATTTTATTAAGATCACGAGCTATCAGATAACGCAGCCACCTTCGACTCGGTTGTAGGCTTAATGCTGCCACTTGTACAATTAATATAGTTGCAAGAGCTTGCATTATTATTTAATAATCACACATTTTGTATAGGACAATTTCCGCACGTCCGTTATAGACTCTGCCTTAAAATATGAGTGATGAATGACCCAGGACACGAGGATATTTCTGGATAGCTCAATGGTTAGAGCATTGGCATACCAAAGGTTCCAGATCCGATCCCCATGCCCAGGTGTCATTTTTAAATTTTTCAGAATATGATATCTAGATGGAGTAGTCCTCACTAAAAAGCATAAATAATAGCTTTGGCTATTTGATTCATTAATATGCAATCCCGTACAGTTATACTAATTGTACAGGTGGCAGCATAAAACCAACTACCGAGTAGAGCTGCGTTATCTGAAAACTCGTGATCTTAATAAAATCACACATTTTGTAGCTGACAATTTTCACACGTCCATTGTAGACTCTGGCTTAAAATATGAGTGATGAATGACCGTGAATAAAAGAGGATTTCTGAATAGCTCAGTGGTTAGAGCATTGGCGTACTAAATTAGAAGTAACGGGCTCGATTCCCATGTCGAGATGTCATTTTTCAATTTTCAGATTTTTTCACTAATAGACAAGGGGAGCAAAAAGGATTTGAGGGGTTCTTAGGAGTGTTGCTGAGGCCTGTACTAGTAAGTTATTTACCAAAGCTACGGTGTTTTAGTTGGCTATCGAGAAGTCTTTTATAATTTATTAATATCGTACTATAAAAAATTTGCTGTTCTAACATTAAATAAATATTTTTCTTATCAATGTTTCTATATAATAATTTCTTCCTTTACGTAATTAACTACTCAATGTTAAATATATTATTTTAATAAAGAAATATTGTCCTCACAATAAATTAGATTTGTTTTAAAATAATACTAACCATTGGTGTATGGTTATTATTTTCTTAGAAATAAATAAAACTTGATATAACATGTCATAATATTTTTAAATATGACTGTAAGACTCCAATATATAACCCAAAATATAAATATATTTTTTACTAAAACAGTTAAGGTGGATATTTAGGGAAAGTGAGTTAAGGTCAGTGGTTTTTGCAGTTTTTATAGCAAAACTCTTTTTTTTTTGCCAAAATAAATAAAATATTGCACCAGTAGAAAATATATAGAGTTTAATTTTCTTAACAAGGTGATATCAACAGTATTGGTGAGTATCTGTCATGAGCATAGTGGCATTAGATTACATACTTTTTAAATGAAGAGAAAAGTTATTAAATTCCAGGACACTCTTGACAGATACTCAAGAACAAGGTAATCATGTGGAGAAAACTAAACTCTATGTTTCTACTGGAGAAATATTTTATTTATTTTGGGTAACCTGGTGGTCTAGGAATAAGGTGTCGGAATTCTGTGCCGGGGGTCCGGGGTTCAATTCTCGGCTCCAGCACAGATTTATCTGATTACCAAACCTTTCCTTCACCTCTGACAAGACATCTTGTGAATGTGAGGAATGCCAGGCCTCCACCGATGGTTCATATTCCACGTTAAACTGTAGGTCCTTCATTTCATCTCACAAACACCCTACCATTACACATCAGCGTAAATGCGTATAGCCCGAACGGGTAGTATGACGCGGTGCTAATAATAATAATAATATTTATTTTAGCCACAAAAAATAGTTTTGCTATAGAAACTGCAAAAACACTGAACTTTTCTCGCGTTCCTTGGATCTCCACCTGATTGGTCGAGGCCCTATCGCCCTCCTGTAGATCTGGATCTGGCTACAAGTCTACTAGAACCAGCTTGTTCTGGTTTCGGTCATATACATTCATATTTAGACAAGTGTTTTGAATGATGTTTCAGGAGAAAATACCCGTAATGTCTACACAAAATTCCGTGAAGTTCCATACTGTTCCAGCTAAAGAAAGGTAACATTTAACTGTAGAAACGTAAATATTGTTTATATATAATCTACGTTACTCTTTGAACATATATATATTTTTATATATGCTTTTTTTATCACCACCCGTTATATTTACTAACTACGCTAATGTTTTAAGGGAATTTTAGAGGAAATGTACACATACATGCGTGAAGAGAGAGAGGAAAATATTTTTGGAACAAAACACTCAGTACACCCGACCGGGATTCAAACCTCGATCTCATCATTGGCATTCCTGTATATTATGATAGTGCCACCTTAAAACCAGGCGTGTCAAACTCTTTCGATAATAAAGGAACTCATTACACATTTTAAATACTGAGGGGCCCACATTAATAAATAATAATATAATATATATCTTACTACTACAATAAGAAAATAATAAACGCCTTATTAGAATAATAAAACTGACTATGTTTTTACTAACAAATTTGAAACTTTTTTGTAGCAGCGATGTATGATTGTCATTTTACACATTTTTGGCCAAAGTCACTTTCATAATATTTATTTTTTTAAATATGTGTCCATAATGTGTACAATCACACACTCTTTGTTGTCTAGTATGTTTTATATTTTATTTATTGCTAGAATATTGTGTACTAATTTAGTCCTCACTATTTTATGAATCTAAGATCTAACAATATTTCACTTATTTCAGAACGCTATAGTTTTATTACTAACAACCTGCTTTTATTGACCATTTACTAACCGGCTACATATGTTTTTTATACAATAGAACTTTTTTGATTTGAAGTCCAAAGGTTATCCAAATAAAAAAATTCGAAACATCTATAATTCGAATCAGCTATTTATATGGGCACTTACGCAGCAGGTACACAATAAACCAATAACGTTAAAATATGCTTTATATAAACACACACGTTATATAAAAACACATATACACCATATAGGCCTATACGCACAGAAAAATCAAGAGAAACTTAAACACTAAATATAAAAACTTAGAAAAAATAGCATATACAAATCGCAGACATAAATAATTGAATAACTTGAAATTTTACTCCTTCCACGCTGGTTGCCACGTGATTATATTGTCACACAGAAGCTGTGAGATCTGAGCCAACACATCCCCTGTTCTAGATGACTTTATTTCATATTCTTGGTGTATGAGGGATTTAATAAAGATCGTTAAGCTAGGTGTGAAATTAGTACAATCTAGAAAATTACCTAAAATTTTATATAGGCTTCGAATTATCCAAATATTTACTTCTAAAATTGGAAATAAAAGTAATTTTTTAACATTCATTTAGATATAAATTTCATGGTAAATCATGGTGGGTTCGAATTATCCAATTTTTTGAATCAACTAATGTCGAATTAGCCAGATATTAATCTAATTTCTTTTTTTAACAACTTATTTTCTAATACATACATGATTTCTCCTTGTTAAAACTTTTGAAGATAATATTTAAAAAGTATATATATATTTGATCCATTAGTGTTGTTTTGTTATAAAACCTGCAATAAAATACCCAACTACTTGCTCTCTTCCACCCAAACGCTGTGATCGTGTTCCAGTCCTGTGAAACCAGACAGCCACCTTGGTCCACGATGGATGTTCTGGCGAAGGAGACGGGATATCCTGACAGTCCTGGCCTTCTTCGGTTTCATCAACATGTCCATCCTTCGAATAAACCTCAGCATCGCCATCCTAGCCATGACATCCAAATATCCGGTGATCACGAATAACGGGACCACAATATACGTAAGTTATGTACAGTCCTATTTTCATATAAAACATTCAGACACATCAGTTAAGCTGGGAAATTAAGGAACATGCGTTAAGGGAAGTGTTTTTTGCAGTTTTTATCTTAATACTTTTTTTGACAAAATAAAATAATTCTCCAGTAGAAACATGGGAGTATCAACAGTTATTTAATACTTGCCATGAGAATATCGGCATTAGATGAGAAACTTTTTAAATGAGGAGAAAGAGCTGTGATTAAATTTCGGGACCTCTTTGGCAGATTTTAATTTCCTTCACATGGTGACATCAAAAGTTCTTGAATATCTATGTTTTTATTGTTACTTAGGTTTTTGCTGTAGAATGTTTTACTTAATTAAACCAAAAAACAGTTTTGTTGTAAAAACTACAAAAACATTGTTCTTTTCTCCCGTCCCCTACCATCTGGACTGCCCTTAGTAGTGTGCAGACGGTTCAGCAGCACAGGGCCCCACAATTTAGGGGGGGGGGGTGAGGGTCTCGCATTCGCTTAAGTGACAGAAGGAAAAAAGCAAGCTGTGGCGGGAATTGATGGTTACTTGTACACTCTTATAGGCAATCAAGAAAATACTATCAGAGTGTAAAAAAAACAAAAACATAATCACATAATTTGATTTATTGGACGAGTAAAGAGAGCTCTTATCTTTCAGGGCATTTCCTGATACCTTATAGGCTTATTGCTGGAAATTTGTGTGTAGGTACCAACTACTGTAATAACATTAAAGTAAAGCTTTTTTAATATTCTCTTTTGGTTAGGGAGGGGGTGGGGGGTTGGTGGTTAGGGAGGTAAGGCACATGACTGGGGATCCGTAAGTGAGGTTTGACCAGGGTTTGCTAATAGTGGCCCTGTCTTCCACGGACGATTCACAGGTTCAAGACTTTGACTTCAACCCCCAAACTAAAGGTTTCATCCTGAGCGCCTTCTTCTACGGTTACATGGTGACCCAGATCCCTGGCGGGTGGTTGGCCACCAGGATGGGCGGTCATAAGCTGTACGGTGCCGGGATAGGAGTTACGGCTCTCTTCACTGTGCTCACGCCCTTCATCGCTCAAGTCCACATCTATTTTCTCATCGCGACCAGGGTCATTGAAGGACTCTGTGAGGTGGGACATTTTGGTTTGACTAGTAAAAATTAAACCACTTTTGGTTGTATCAGAATGCTTTTTTTTAACACAACGTCTTAATGCCCATTTTGGTTAAACGCCAGCACACAGCTTAGAAACTATTTTTTTTTATGTGGGGAAAGCCAGGCCTCCACCGTGGTTCGTATTCCACGTTAAACTGTGGGTCCTCCATTTCATCTCACAATCACCCTACCATTACACATTAGCGTAAGTGTGTACAACCCGAATGGGTAGTAAGACGCGGTGCTAATAATAATTTAATTTTTGATCAAACACAATATCCAGAGCTCCCATCCCTCTTTGATCCTGACTGGTAATTGATTACTAGGCATCCGCTTCAGTGACTGAACGGTCTAATGCGTCACTCTCATTTTAGACTAACCTGCTGGATGAAGAAAAGAGCGGGGTTCGAATTCCGGTCGGTTCTACCAAGGGTGGTTTTCCTAAATTGATTCCCACTCTCCTTCCACTCAAATACGTGTAGATTAATTCTAAAATACTTCCTTCCTCAATCCTCATCCCTACACAATTAGATTAATTATTATACTGCGTATAACCTGAACAGGCACAGTAGCCACGTAGCTTCTTTATTGCTGACTGACAGCTCACAGCGGACTTCTAACAGTCAACATTTAGGTATATATACATAAATATTTACTGTCAGAAGTGACAGCTGCAAAGCACATGTTTTTTAAGATCATATGGTTCGGTGTAGGGATGTATAATTTGGTCTAGTAACTTTTCAGAGCTGTCAGTCCGCACCAAAGAAGCCGTGGGGCTACTGTAGTTTAACGCAGTGGTAAGCCTAATACCAAAAGTTTTTAACAACATTTTTCTAGCCATTTTTATAAAATTTCAAATCTTTAAAAACCATTCATCAGTGAACTATTCTTTATTTTATAGATATGATTGAAATAAATTTTTGGCAACGATTAATAATCATTTAACCTCTAAATGTCAAATAGTAGACAAATCCATCAAATCGTTTCGGCTGTATCTCCAAGTACAGAGTGACAGATATGGGGATATAAAGAATTGTAAGGTACACTCTGCTTACCCTGAGTAGTATCATTCTTACCTTGACATTCTCAAATATGACCTTACCCCATAGGCCTCGTCCTAGTAGAATAATGCAAGGTTTTAGGTTAAACGAAGGGTAACTCTTTAGGTTTGGGAGCAAATAAAACATCAAAATCCATCCTAATTTTGAGGTCGAGATTATTCACGATTGCAATTAATATTAGTTCGACACCTTAACTCATTTGGTATCGTGTCTGCCTACTGAGTTAAGGGTCCCAGCTTCGATTCTCAGTATGGCCTAAAAATATATCACTGATGAAATGTGGGTTTACACTTTCACAGTGATGAATTAACGGCAAGGGGCTGTTCTAGTTTATAAAACGTGTGCTATACAATCAGTTGGTTCAGAAATTGCAAGTTAAATACCTCAAGTAAATGAATAAATAAGTTATTTTTAATATGAATACGTTAAATACTAATCTTTAGCAACAACAAAGATAAACCTTTATAACTGGTCTGTTTTCAGGGCTTTACTAATTCCAGCATAGAATACATCTGGGCCCAGTGGGTTCCACCGTTGGAGAGAAATCGTCTGATGGGATTCGCCTTCATAGGGACTCCTCTAGGGACGGTCACTGCTATGTCTATGTCCGGTATCATCGCTACGTATTTGGGATGGCAGGCCGTGTTTTTCATAACAGGTACAGTGGCTTTGCTGAAGGCTAGGTTTATATGTGTTGAATGCAAAACCCGAAAAACGGCCAGTGGGCGGGTTTTTTTGCTCAGTCCTAGGAGTGGACGTTTTAAAATAACCAAAGTCTAAAGTTCAATTCAATTCTTGGGATTTTACCGTCTCCAAACAACCAAACCTAGTAATGGGCAGTTAATAAACGACCAAAGCTTGAAATAACATTTTAGTTCGTTTCTAGACCAGACTGAGTAGGTGATGCGTACCCAATTTTGAGCAACCACATTAATTCAAGAGGGTTAGTGGATCTCATTGATATGCAAACAGAACCGGATAGAGATTAGAAATTGATTTTAAATTACCTGGACAATTTTTTTTAAATCATAACCTAACGTAAAATACAGTCTTTAGGTTAGATTAAGTACCTAACCTAACGACTGTATTTTCAACTTTGGTCGTTTAGTAATTACACAATTCTAGGTTACAGAATCGTAAGAATCGGCCAGCAGAGCAACATTAGTACACCTACAGTCGTCTCGTAATCCCTCTCCCCACGTGCTATGAATAATGTTACTTGTATCATGCATGTATGAATGTGTTTGAGTATGTTTTTATTATATTGGTGCTATGGGTCCTATAAATTTCGTGATGTCCCTTGGGCAACTCCTCAAGAACTTATGCAGACATCGGTCTGTGCAGGTTGAACATGTCTGCCTTAGGCTATTCAACCACCGAAGCGGATAGGATTCACTCTTAAACGCCTGCATGTTGAAAAATTAATTATTTGATATTTTTTATACATAATAAAGGCTTTGTGACCAAACTTTTAAGAGTTTTGTAACTTTCTTTCCCGATGGATGGTTGAAAAATATGATAGAATACTTGTAGAGAGAAACAGTTATAATATTTTGAAATGGATTTGAAGGAAACCGTTACTTCAATCGTAGTTAAAAACTATAGTATTTTGGATATGTTGGGTATGAAGGAAAAACACTTCTTTTTTTTAGAAGGAACACAAGGAGATCCAAGCAATTTTTATCTCTGCAGATTAGTTTGCAAAATTAAATTAAAATATATAGAAGCAAATACAGACTTCTTTAAACCCTATTACCATAAATATTAAACACGTTGGGATTTTGGGGTGGGAGGGTTTGAACCACACAATCCCCCCTCCCTTCTACCTACACTCATTGATTGAGTGATGAATACGCCACATTGGTGTGCATGCGTTCTGATACGTTGCTATTTTAGTCTGGTTTGTCGGTGACTCTGAAGTCAGATTTAGATTGTAGAAAGTAAGGGAATTATATGGATTTTAAGAAGAAAGTAAGGGGATGATAGGGACCAATATGAAGAAAGTGAGAGGATTGTAAGGACCTTATAAAGAAAGTAAGGGATTATAAGGACCTTATGAAGAAAGTAAGAGGATGATAGGGATCAAATGAAGAAAGTAAGGTGTTGATAAGGACCAAATGAAGAAAGTAAAGGAATGATATGGACCTTAAGAGGGAAGTAAGGGGATGATAAGGGCCTCATGAGGAATGTAAGGGGATTATAGGGACCAAATGAAGAAAGTGAGGTGATTATAAGGACCTTATAAAGAAAGTAAGGGGATGATAGGAACCAAATTTAAGAACGTAAGGGGTTGATAAGGTCCTTTTGAAGAAATTAAGGGGTATATAGGGACCAAATGAAGAAAGTGAGGGGATTATAAGGACCTTATGAAGAAATTAAGGGGACTATAAAGACCTTATGAAGAAAGTAAGGGGATTATAGGGACAGAATGAAGAAAGTGAGGGGATTATAAGGACCTTATGAAGAAAGTAAGGGGACTATAAAGACCTTATGAAGAAAGTAAGGGGATTATAGGGACAGAATGAAGAAAGTGAGGGGATGATATGGACCTTATGAAGAAAGTAAAAGAATGATATGGACCTTAAGAAGAAAGTAAGGTGATGATAAGGACATTTTGAAGAAAGTAAGGGGATGGTAGAGGCAATATGAAGAAAGTAGGGGGATGATAGGAGCAGAATGAAGAAAGTAAGGGCACGATATGGACCTTAAGAGGGAAGTAAGGGGATGATAGGAACCAAATGAAGAAAGTAAGAGGTTGATAAGGTCCTTTTGAAGAAAGTAAGGGTATTATAGGGACCAAATGAAGAAAGTGAGGGGATTATAAGGACCTTATAAAGAAAGTAAGGGGATGATAGGAACCAAATGAAGAAAGTAATAAAGCTATACAACCCATATGAACAAATTAAAAGGACGAAACGGACCATTTAAAGAAAGTAATAAGACCAGGTCCTTTTTGCCGCCTAATACACCACTGTAAATGCACAAAAGAACAAAGTGATCGACCGGAGACTGTGATTGTAGGATCTTTCGCTCTTGTTTGGACCCTCGCTTGGTGGATTATCGTCTACGACGAGCCTGAGAATGACCCACGCATAACTCTGGAGGAGTTGACTCATATTCGGAACTGTCTGGGGAAGAGAAGCAACTTGAAGAAAAGACAGGTGAGAACTAGTTATTAACGTTCCCTTGGACACGAATAGATTTATCAGTTCATGGAATAGCTTTTTCGGATATATATGGTAAAATATATATTATTATATTCTGAATATTTATATAACTTTAGACAATAAATATTATTAGACCCTCTTCGATGGTAGTCATTCTTGCAATTGAGTGGACTGCTGATGACGATGAGATCGGGCATACTGAGTTGTTTTTTTATATCATAAATGGATTTTTTTTAAAATTATTTTCCCACATGAAAATGCGGGTACACTTACTCTAAATTTAACATTCCTCTTTCCTAAAAAAAATTAACATATTTAGTTTATGTATATGGATCATGAACGGGTAGTAAAACACATTTACACAAAAAAAAATGTAAAATTTTTTTTTTATTTTTTTATGACAGATCTAGTCCAAAATTGATAAATGACCTATCTCGATTGTTCCATGACAGGAAATTGTCTTTCCTTGGTGTAAGATGTTGACATCCCTCCCGATTTGGGCTGGAGTGACTGTGATTTTCGTCATGACGTGGAATTACCATACATTGGGGACACAGATGCCAACATTCTTAAGTGGTAAGTTAGAGTCAGGTCACAGTTAAAAACCCCTCTAGTGAACGTTTTGTGGATTTGAGCTTGAATACTTAAAGGAAATATACATATATTTCAATAGGTTTGGGTTCAAATCCAAACTTGCTGCACAAAGGGTAGTTTTACAAACAGGATTTATAACAGTAATCTATCTTTATCTCCTCTTCCTGTAACCAATGAAGGTGCATTTTCATGTAAAATGTCTTCTCGTCCCTACCACTTATATCAAGCCTTTAATAACCTCTGTGACCTGATTCGGTGGCCACATGAGCAAAGGTGCTACTCTATCAATATACGAGACTGCCGACGATGGGGAGATCATGGTTCGAATCCCGGTAAGGTAAATTGAGGGTGATATTCCCACACTCTCTTCACGCAAATGGGGTACACTACATCTAAATTTAACCTCACTGATCTCTAACCCATTGGCGTAATTAGTACATAAGCGTATAACCCAAATGGGTAGTAAGATGCGGTACTAAAATAATGTTAATAACAATAAACTCTATGTTAAGAAAACGCACGAATAAAAAAGTAGACACGGGCTTCTACGCATATTAATAAAACAAAAATCAAAAAGCTTTGCAATTTTTGATAGTGTCATATTGTAGTCAGTCAACTCCTACAGAGTTAACGGGGTCTAATTGATTTGACTTATTAAAACTATCACAAATAATACTTGTAATCCATTTAATCTTTTCTCTTGCAGATGTTCTTGGTTTCGACATCAAGAAAGCTGGACTATTCTCCTCAATGCCATACCTTGTGATGGCTATCTATGCTCCCTTCGCTTGCTCAGCCGCGGATTGGATACTCGAAAAACAATTACTTTCTGTCACTAATGTAAGTGGTGGACAGAATATTATTATTCTTTTTTTATCCTTTTGCCTCACCTTCTCTTCGCCGTAAGCGGTACTCACCATATTAATCTATTCTTCTGTCTTACCTGTTATTCGCCATAAGCGGTACTCATCATATTAATCTATTCTTTCGTCTTGCCTGTTATTCGCCATAAGTGGTACTCATCATATTCTTCTATTCTTTTGTCATGCCTTTTATTCGCCGTCAGCGGTACTCATCATATTCTTCTATTCTTTTGTCTTGCCTTTTATTCGCCGTAAGTGGTACTCATCATATTCTTCTATTATTTTGTCTTGCCTTTTATTAGCCGTAAGTGGTACTCATCATATTCTTCTATTCTTTTGTCTTGCCTTTTATTCGCCATAAGTGGTACTCATCATATTCTTCTATTCTTTTGTCTTGCCTTTTATTCGCCGTAAGTGGTACTCATCATATTAATCTATTCTTCTGTCTTGCCTGTTATTCGCCATAAGTGGTACTCATCATATTCTTCTATTCTTTTGTCTTGCCTTTTATTCGCCGTAAGCGGTACTCATAATATTCTTCTATTCTGTTGTCTTGCCTTTTATTCGCCGTAAGTGGTACTCATCCTATTCTTCTATTCTTTTGTCTTGCCTTTTATTCACCGTAAGCGGTGCTCACCATATTGATCTATTCTTCTGTCTTGCCTTTTATTCGCCATAAGTGGTACTCATCATATTCTTCTATTCTTTTGTCTTGCCTTTTATTCGCCGTAAGTGGTACTCAAACATATTCTTCTATTCTTTTGTCTTGCCTTTTATTCGCCGTAAGTGGTACTCATCATATTCTTCTATTCTTTTGTCTTGCCTTTTATTCGCCGTAAGTGGTACTCATTATATTAATCTATTCTTCTGTCTTGCCTGTTATTCGCCATAAGTGGTACTCATCATATTCTTCTATTCTTTTGTCTTGCCTTTTATTCGCCGTAAGCGGTGCTCACCATATTGATCTATTCTTCTGCCAGGTCACCTTCCCCTCACCGTAAGCGTTGAACAACATATTCTTCTTCTTCTATTCTTCTGCTTCACCTTTTCTTGAGCTTCCATTTTATATTAGTTCAAGAGAAGACGAGATAGAAAGTATATGATATTCATCCAGACTTGAAATACAGAGCTAAAAGGCGTCTGGTCGACCCTCGTTGGTCTCGAGGTAAAGTTCTCTCACCTCAAGACCCGATGTTTCCCTGGGTTCAAACACAGCCGAGGTCTACGTATTTCTACTGAGGGATAAAAATCCGTAGCACAACTTCCTTCGGAGGGGAAGTGAATCCGTCTGTCCCGTATCGACACTGCATTTTTCAAAAATAGCCCTATAAATTTGGCTCAAAATGGGGAGTGTTTCATTTGGTAAATAAAAATGTGTACTTGTTTTTCGAAGAAGGGTTGATTTATGGGCATGAATACTTTTTTAATTCAAAATATTTCTAAAAATAGTTCTAACGATATTTTTAACGGATCTTTGGGGAGTCTTTGACATGACAAACAGCACTCTATACCTGTTTTTTCAGTGGGAGATTAGTTTAATGGTTGTATAGTGAAGACTAATTTTTAAAATTTTTGAAAAATTCCACCAAAATTTTTGTTCGAAATGGGTATTTAGGGAGTATTTACTCCCCGTTATAAATAAGACCACCTATTCATTTTTTTTAAATAATATTTGGGTACATTTTACTAATAACTGATGTAAAAAAAATAACTATATAAATTTTGTTCAAAATTTATATCTGAATAGTAATTACTGATTATCATTAAAAATATGATATGTGTTTCTAATATCTGCCTTTTTAAAATTTTGTAACCAACTATGATAAACTATATGAAAAGTTTATACGAATATGTCTTACTATCTATTTAATTTAGCTTACATTGTAAACGAGTCACACATGAATTTTTAATAACTTATTATTTTTGTTTTGAAAACATTATTTAGATCTAAATATATTGTAGTAAATATACATTCCTCTAAATTATTATTTCTATCTATTTTCACAGACAAGAAAATTGTTTATTTGTTTCTCTCTTGCATCAATTGCTGCAATCCTGCTCCTACTGGGTCATTTGAGAACCACAGTTGGAGTGATTAGCTGTCTCATAGTAGCCTCATGCTTCGACATGACATCTATGGTATCAGTTTTGTAAGTACAGAAACCATCCACCTTCTTCGCTTATGGTACGGATGTAGGGGACGCGAGAAAGGGTAAGTTTTTTGTGTCAAAATAAATATTGCTTCTATAGAAACATAGAGTTTAGTTTATTTCATATGGTAATATCAACATTTGTTGAGTTTTTGTAAAGAGTGTCCTGGAATTTAATGACAACTTTTTATATTTAATTAAAAAATATATTTAGAAAATTACACGATGTTCGTGATGTATATTCAACAAATGTTGATATTACCATGTGAAGAAAATTAAACTCTATGTTTGTATGGAAGTAGCATTTGATTTATTTTGACAAAAACAACGCTTTGTCATAAAAATTGCAAAAACCCTTACCTTTCCTCGCGTTCCCTACATCCCCCAGCGTTCTAAACGCACTTTCTCTTCTTTATGTGACCTCCGTGCTGGGATTAAAACGGGCGTATTCTTGAGTTTGTTTTTTTACAAAATAAAATATTTTTATCTAAAACAATATTTTGTAGCTAGACAATAAAAAGTTTTTGTTATAACTTTTTATGGTAGCCAGTTAAAAGAAGATAAATGAGTGAATTTAACACTTTTTAATTAGTTACTTAAAGCACTACAATATCTCTTTTTTCCACAACTACGAAACAGAAAATGTGTTTATTAATATTTTTTGTTATTTAATTTAGTGATGTAAAATCCTAATACACAGTGATCCTTAAGGAAGTTATTATTATAAGCTTTTGATAAATCTTTTGATCAAAGAAGTATGTTTACTAAGAAAAGAAAATTCATTTTTATAAGGGTTGACTTTTAATCAATATATTCAATTAAAAATATTATTTTAGGTATCCCAAAAGGCTATTATTTGGGAAATTTAAGTATAGAGAGTCTACCAACGGGTAGATTTTCTAGAAAAACCTCTATTCCACCTCGGGAGTCAAACTCGGGTCCTTAGGATGCTCACGAGGTCCTTCTACGATACTAACGCAACCCACGTCACTAGGGAGAGAGCTATATTTAATCAGTGGTGATGGTAGAATAGTTGTCTATTTTTTGAGTTAGCAAATAAAAGTTATTGTTAATACTATTATATACATACTTCCATGCGCCGCCCTATTCTTCGGTACTTGAACCCCTTACTGCTCGGGCTGATCCAGACCATGTAATAAATGACCCGTAGTGCCGTGGCAGTTATCGGAGCTATCATCCACCGTAGAAAAAGTAGCTACAATATATCTCGAAAATATTATTCTCTGGAGTTTGTGAGGCGTTGTTTCATACAGCATAACAAGGTTTTTTCCGTAGTTTTCGCGCTGGTCTAGTAAAGAGACGGTGGGATCTTGTCAAATAGTAAATTGTGTAGGTGGCTCTTGCTACGTTTGATAAGTTGAAACGTAAAATCTGACTTATACAGAGTCTCTATCATATCTCCAGTGTTAACCACCTCGACCTGGCACCACCGTACGCCAGCTTGCTGACAGGATTAGCTCACACCATGTCCAGTGTTTCAGGAATCCTCGCAACTACCCTAAACGGATACGTCGTCCGGAACAAGGTAAGTATCACATTCAACAGTAACATACCAAGTTTAAAAGATTATAGAAAGGGCTTTTCAGAAATTGCAAAAATATCTTGTTTTTGCAGATAACATTGATAGCATTTTAAGTGGTGTTTTACAGGTATTGATAATATATGTTAAATGTGACATATTAAGATCACTTGAAATGACGTATGAATATGTAAAAGTAGATCTACTAACTTTTTTATAGCTGTCAGGTATGTCCATTCGTAAGAAAATTGCCTTAAAAATGAGATTTTATCACTCTTCCACACAAATGGTGATACACTTTCTTCACATTTCTATTTTACTCATTCCTACTTGATTAGTTTGAATATCTTTATAGTCTGGAAGGGTATAAAGAAAAGAAGTACAAGAAAAACTACTACTATTGCTTCCTAATGAGAACACTACCACGTCCACGAAATCCATATATTTTTTTCAGTCTTCAGAAGAATGGACCGTCTTGTTCAGCATATCTGGAGGAATCTGTTTCTTCGGCGCCATTTTCTATGGCGTGTTTGGCTCTGGTGAACTACAAGGCTCAGAAGGACAGAACGGCACCCTGAACTGTGAAACGCTATTACATGACGTAGAAATTCTAAATCCTTTAGGTTACGCCTTCTCTCGACGAGCTTCTGAATTGAGTTTCGTAGAAAGGAGAAGATCTCGTGCTTCAGAGCAAAGTGCGGAGAAGGTAATCCCGGAAGAGAAGAATGGAGAGAGGGATAGAAAAATTTAAAAACGTCCAAATTAGGTTGCGTATTTCTAAATATTTTGTAAAAACTGCGTTCTATGTTTGTTATTTTATAAATAAACATATTGATATAAATTAGTATCTGTGTATATATTTGTATCCTATTTAAAGTCAGATATCTGATATACTTTTAATTTACGCAGGCCTATATAAAGATTGATTAAGTAATGTCCTTCAACTTCAACTAAGATTAAAATTTTAGTATGATCTCTAAACATTTTAACTTTATTATAGCACTATAAAACAGTCATAAAAGTAATTTAAAAAGTAAGTTAATCTACTATGTTATTCTTATTTATACAAACATATTTACCACTCTTAATGTTTTGTACTATTTATTATAATTTCGTTTTTAAATTATTTTTTACTGTTCATCTTTTACTTTCACTGTCTCTTTAGGTAATATTTTTATACAATGATAATATATTCCCAAGTGTGTATAATATGGGGGGCTAAAGGTATAGTAACATTTTCATATTCCCAAGGGTGTAAAATGGGGGACTAAAGGTATAGTAACATTTTCATATTTCCAAGGGTGTATAATTTGGGGGGCTAAAGGTATAGTAACATTTTCTAGCAGACCTCCTCCACACCCCAGAAAAATTAGCTTTCCTGACCCTTGATTGTTCAATTTAATAATTTGCACGATCAGTGTATTTTTTCAGTGCTAGCTCCTCATAGTTCTTCGATTAGCACTCTAATAAAGGAAATTGAAAATTAAGTCAAATATTAAACACAATCTTAAGTCACATAAAATAGTCCATGTGTAAGTAGCGCTCATAGAGGGAGGTGAAATATAATTTGGGTGTACCAGATTTCCTTAATACCACAAACTCATAAGTACCTAAGGATGACGAAAAGTATGATGGTCATCCCAAATGTACAGCTTTTCAAAATGGCAGCCAATAAAAGTTGGAGCCCTTCCAGAATCATAAAAGAGGCCATTGCTCTAGCTGTATTTACCCGACTGATACGTTGTTTTATATATATTGTAGCGTAATTTATTTTTAATGTTTTTAATTACCATCAACTTTATCATATCTCTAACAGTTTTTGAGTATCTGGAGAAGAAATCAATATGTCCATCCAATCTGTTGGTTAGATATTAAATATTTACAAAAGCTTAATATAAAAAAAAATGCTCATCTTAAAATCCATATAAAGTTAAACAAGCTTTAAATTGATATATTAACAAATCTGTCATTGATACGCTGGTTTGAGGATTCAGTAGCAAGAACATATTCATTATGGCAGCATTTTCCTTCTCATCTAAGGCCGAACCTATGCACATTATTGCAGGGATAGTTTATATTTTAATTTGGATTCTAAGCTTGGTTTACGTTAAGTTCATGGAGCTAAATACCCAAACAACGGCCGCTTTTGGCTCCAAATAACAGATTCCGGCTGTTATATATATATATAAAATATTTTTGTACCATTTTTAATTAGATCAAATTGATGTTTTAATTAAAGGAGTTAGATTACTTTATAAAATATTTCATATTTATTATTACATTTTTATATATCCATTTGTAATTATATATTTGATCTTTAAGATTTTAAATGTAATTCACACATGTGGTGAATTAGTTCAGAGCCGTTAGGTATTTGATTTTTGCTTCTACGAGGAAAGTTTTTTTTTCTCATACCTACTTTCAATCTCATACTGTCAACAGATTTGACACATTACCTCGCTTAACACTATTGCGGGCAATATCTCCTTATACCGTGACCAACCTTGGGCCTTGATTGAACTCTTACAGGACTTTTGTGTGCTGGGCTGCTGGCTGCTTCCTGCCCCCACCAACCCCAACCTACCCCATGCCCCCAACACTCTTCCTCTTAACAGTCCCTTCTCCGTACTCAGCCAAAAGCAGCAACATATCTCTCGGGTGGTCTGACCATTCATAGCTTGATATCAGGGTCGGAATGGACTTTCCAAAAGGGCGCAGACCTTGGATTTTCAGAGGGCGTAAAATATTTCAATGAACAAAAAAATTGTACTTATTTATTGTAAAATAACTAGGAGTGTTAGTAGAACTCTATAATATTCATTAATAATAAATATGAGTATTACTGCAAGGACTTTCAAAATAATATTTCCCTCCCCATGTGGCTCAAATCATTGTTGAATATTGTGAATTTTAGAGGTTACTTTTCATAAATATAATATACAGAAATATTCATGCGATAAAAGAATTTATTTAACTAAATTGAAAAAATATCTGCCATTTAAGGAAAGAATTATACATGATATTAAACTATATTTTTAATATACAAATATTTTCCTGGACCTTGCCCTCGAGCTCCCAGATTTCTTACCTTTTTTTTACTTTTGTTTATGAAACTTTGCCAATACATGATTGAAAAATCCAAATACACTTAAACAACACATGACAATATTACTGCTCTTTTGCACTAATAAAAAGATATTAACTACATATATGTATTAAAATTAACATGGGAATTCAGATAGATTGTATGCATTTTCTACAGTGCTAAAAGTCTCTTCGCTTCATTTCTCCACTCTGTTCACAGAGTTTGTTGATAACCATATTATTGTCAATTGCCACAAGCTTGTACCTCTCACATTGCATTATGAGGAATGCTTCTAGGTTGGCATTTGTCAGATTGGAGAGCAGCTGTGTTTTAATAAGTTTAAGCTTAGAAAAAGCTCGCTCATAACTTACTTGGGTTAGAGGTATTGTGAGCAGATATTTATAAACTTTACTAAGCTCTGTGTACAGTAGACAGTACTTGTTGTAGTCGTAGATCACTTTATACACACAGTTTATGCACACATTGCAAGGTTCTCGCATTCGACATGTCTTTAATTTTTTCATTTTCTTTAGCTTCCTTTGATATTTCACTTTATGAATCCATGTCCTTATAATATTCTTTTTTCAACGTTAAGGACATCTGAGTCCAATCTTGTACAAAAGATTGTAGCTCTTCAGTTAGCTTGCCTCTGTCAATATTAGGTAAAAAATCGCATATTTTGTTGAAGGCGTTTGCTGGTAAACCTTGCTTAAGTTCAGGGAACTTCCATGGATCGAAACAAGCGAGGAATATATATATATATATATATNTATATATATATATATATATATACATACATACAGGTTCTTCTGATCAGCAAATTAGGTCTTTATACTCTAGCTAAGCGTGTCAACAACAACATTGAAAACCTTTATTCGAAATTTATCCTCTTTGGGGGAGCCTGTTTCACCATCTTCTGTCAATTCACCAGGAATTTTCTTGACCTTTCTTACTCTCATAAGTGGAAGCTCCGAGGCAATGCAAAGACTTTCCACTTCCAAAGAAGGATCTTCTTATATCCTGTCATCTAACTTTTCTGACATAACATTTACAAATCATTTTGTAGCATTAACTACTTGATTGAATTGGTCCATAGCATCTTCCAATGAATTCTGTGCAACGTAAACAAGCCTCTAAGCCTGGACATAGTCCAAATTTCTTATTTTGGATGTAGTCCGAAAGTGGTGTTGTGATTTTGAATACTAACAGAAACATCATAGCTAACATTATGGTTCCAAATGAAAGAAACTTCTGAAGAAGTGAGTAAGCCTCATTGCGTACCTTTGGGCCAAACTGTTGGGAGTATCCAATCATAAAAAGCGTCGCAACCAGTTCTACAAACATTGTTTCTGATTGTGATGTGTTATTTGTGACTTAATGCTTAAGTCTGGATGAGACCCCTCTATACTCGCTGCTCATATTTAAAGCATCATCAAATGCATTTGCTACGCAATTCTCGACATCAAGTCCTGTACTATTCAAAATATCCACCAATGTGTTGAACAAAGATTCCCCTGTAATAGACTGGACACATATCAACCCTATGACTTTCTCCTTCATTTATTTTTCCAACAGATACCTAGGTACTTGAACACACTGGTCATAGCTTAACACATCCATATTTGTACCCATTAATACAGAAAAAAATTTGCTTGCTTTACTTTGGTCACAATTTCAGTCTGTATTGCAATCTTGATAATGTTTATTATTTTTGTAACAGTCGTCTTACTAAGAAATGTGACCTGGTTGCTTCTTCCCTTCTTCCCAGATTTTCTTCTTGTTTCAAATGCCGATTTACTCTTTTCAGTCACACTCTTCATACACTTGGCTAAATTCTCATTATAATTAGAGAACAAGAGAAAAATTTCCAAAAATGTTCCATGGCTGACAGAAGGGTCATCAAGGTTGTAGGCACCTTCTTCCTTCTCTCTAAAAGCAAGATCCTGCTTTTCAATCAACTTGATTACGTCAATAACACTAGACAAAACTTTTCTGAGTTTCATTATTTCTTTCTTTCTTTTTTCAGGTTGTTATTCAAATAGCCTTCCTTGTTGGTGCGCTATGTAAGTCTTCTCTGATTCTATGTGAGCATTTGATTTATCATGTTCTCCAAGTGTTTGGCTCAAATGCCTATATAGGTCAAAGCCTCGACACAATACTGATAACCCATCAGTGAAAGCAAGGCAAACACTACAATATAGCTTTTGGTTATTTACATTGTAAATAGCCAGTTTCGCTTGAAAATTTGATCATCAGCATGTTTGACATTAAAAACTTTATCGTCAAATGACAGGAGGGATGCATCTTTCTGTTGCACTGGTTGGACTGGATGGAATGAAAAAAGAAAGTCCAAGTTATTCTGGCCAGGCTTTTAAAAAAAATCAGCTATTCCTAACCTTTGTTGTTTGACTCTGAGTTCTTACTTCATGCAAGATCCACTTCCATTTGATGCAAAATTTCATTTGATATTTGTTCATCAAAAATTTGTTTTTGGCAGGGTAGCCTGTCCTCTCTGCCGAGCCTCTTTATTTTTTCTTAAACCATGGCCTGACTTTTTTTTATTTTCTTACACGATAACTTTTTAAAAAATAAGTTCAGTCATCCGATTTTAAGTTATTTTGAAATGACATACCGCTACTGGTTATATATTTTATATTAAAAGAAGTATGTTTAACAATAAATAGATTTATTAAATCAAAAAGAGATAACAAAAATTAAGGTTTACAATATTATTGAAGGTATTAAACAAGATATATATGTAAATTTTAATCAGTTTTGCTTGATTGGTTGTTTTAAATAATGTCCTTTAAACGTTTCGGATCATGATACGCAACAGAAAGATCTGTTGGCAACAGTGGTTGATGGCTAATAAACGGGTGTCAACAAAAGGTACTATGGCTGGTCATATTCACTGTAGGTACTGCCAATGCATTCGATAGTACATACTATTCTAATTGTCAATACACTAAGGGCAACACCTAAACAATAGGAGTCGAACAACAGGCAAATAGAAAAAGGGTATTATTTGCGGACCCCACTATGACTCTAGTGCAGTTCCCTGGTTTGATCCCCGAAGTTAATACAGCACGAGAAGCGTGAGTACTTGACCCACCCAAAATATTGATTTCCATTGACTGAACTGTAATATGGAAAACAAGACAGACAGCCTGGTTGTAACCATCCATAAAATTAAACAATTGCACACGACGTACACGGCGTCATGATAAACATTGGCTCAAAATTGATTAATGGAACTTGTGGAAGTTTACAAGTCTATAACCAAGACATTACAACTTTTCTAAGCCAGAGGCTCATAATGTAAAAACTGTATCATAAGGACACAAAATAGTAGCTAGGACTTGATATACTAAGTCACTAAAATTAGACTTGTCCTTCAGACGGCAGGACACAATATTTAATTAATTAACTGAAACACTTCCATCTTGAAGTCAACAAAACTTTGAATGAATTACTTATCCCATTGACATAAATTTAAATTAACAAAAGACTTTAACAAAAAATATAAAATAAAAATCTAGATCCACATTGTCTAGATTTTTAAACATATATTTTAAGGCAGAATCTGTAATGGACGTGTGAAAATAGTCAGCTACAATTAATTAATCAAATTACCTTGAGATATCAGACAAACAAATAAAAAACTAGACCCTAAGTTATAAGGACTTAATGACGATTTTAGGATACTCAAGTACTCCAAGCAAGACGTCCTCGCCAGGTTAACGGTGGACCTGACGGCCTAAACTCCATGGCCATCGATCTCCTTGGTTACGTGATGGTGCAGAAGTTCCTCCTTCGACGCTTAGTTTTAGTAGAACGGCTCTTTGGCGTGAATCCGGGAGGAGCTCTATATATAGTCCCAATCTGATACTAACAGAATAATGTAAAAAGGGTGATAAATTCAGAAATATATACAAAGAGAAGGACGGACGAAGGCGGGGGGAAAGAGAAATTAACAACAGAAATCCACTTGCGGGAAAAGGGGGGAACAAGTTTCCCTTGCTCGCCGCTAGAGTCTCTGATGTACAGTTGGTCAGTGTGTCGATTAGAGTATACATTTCTTTACTCCATCAGATGTAGTTATGATTGTGTGTAGGTGTGTGTGTGTAGGTGTGTGTGTGTGTGTGCGTGTGACGGCCATCATTGAATAATTTCTTCTTCTACCATGTGGCAAATCAATCGAAGAACATCTTGAAACGGTGAGTAGAGACTAAGGCATATTTTATTTAAATATCACCGGTATGATTATATTATTTAGGATCAGTTAATATTTTTATGAGAATTTGTAATATAGATGTACTTTACTATATTTTCTTGTCGACAGCATGGCAGGCGTATGTAAATTTATCCGCCATCATCCAATGTGAAAGAGTATGTGTTAAAGTATTTTAGTCATAAATATGATAATACTAATCCTCTTTTTTGATATCTGCTACAGTATTTATCAAAAGACAATATTTTTGAACAACTACGTATTTGAATGTAGGGAGATACGTAATTTTATTTGACTGCATCTAGTCAGAGAAAATAAACTGTTGAGGTAGGTTCAATTAAATATGTTAATATTGATATTTCATTGTAGCTGTCCAATCTGTTTGATTGACATGCTACAATTTTACGTTAAAAGAATAGTAAGATATGCCTAAAAATCCTCGGAATGAAAATAACTCACCCTCTTTGTCTTTACACTAAAAATAAATTCCAATCAAGCCTACTGCCACATTGAATATTTCAATTATACAAATTCTGTAACAACAACATTTATCTTGAACAAACTGGGTTCGTCTCGGTAAAAGGGAGGGTAGACATCCCCTCTACCCCCAATTACTTCAACTAAACCTGACTTGTATCAGCATTGAATAAAAGTCCCTTCAAAGCAACACACCCTTACATTCAGAAATAAATTTTCATTTTCACACCAAGTTTAAAGTTTCCAGAAATTTTAAAGGGAATACGTGAAGGACACTGTTTGGATCTAATTTATATAATAATAATAATAATAATAATAATAATAATAATACGTGCCAATTAATCTAGTATTACTAGTGATAATAAGTTTATTAGAAAAATTATAATTTAAAAAAACTTATTAAAACCTATCAAGGGAGGGAGTTGTGTCAACACCAAACACTATATCTCATGGTGCAAAAACAACTAAACAGCTGATTTACATTGCTTCAATGGCAGCCACATGACATGGCTACACGGATCATAGAAGAGGTGTGCCTTCTCTCACGCTGTCACTGAGTGCAGATTGCCCCTTGTTACTGATCATTCCTTCCTACTGTCCGCTAAATCTCTACCCACTCTAAATTTAATTTCACCTGCGCAACTTCGCTTAGTCTTGATTAGTCAAATATTATTTTGAATTTAACTTAATTTAACTTAACATAACTTAATTGTATCTTAATTTAACTTTAATTAGACTTAATATCATAGTCTGCCCTGATACTATGACCCTGCTAACAGTCACTGATTAATTTGACCTTCCTGATCCATTTTTAACCAAAAATTCACCGTAACAAATAAAAATATACTAGAGTAAAATTTTATTATTATTATTATTATTATTATTATTATTATTATTATTATTACAACGATCGGTCGGAGATGAGTGCTCACTAATACAACACAGGGTCACCCAGAGAATTCAGGGGAGCCCAAAGCAGCAGGATTTTGGAGGCCCATTTCACACAATATAATTTATTTAATTCAGATATATTTTTTTAATATATTAAGTAGCAAAGCTGTTATAGTTGTAAATTACGGTTATAACCGTATCAAGATATCGTATTCATTTAAATTTTAAATGACACGTATACACCGGAATATAGCCAGGGCACTTGGTTTAGTTTCCCAATGCTCTTACCATTGAGATATCGAGGAGTCGTTCCATGTTCAGGGTCATTCTTCACTTATATTTTAAGACAAAATCTGTAATGGACGTGTGAAAATAGTCAGCTAAAATTAATAAATCAAATTACCTTGAGATATCAGATAACGCAGCCATTTTCGACTCTCTAGGGTAGCACGCGACAAGGCCTTAGCCAGGAGGAGAGAGGTGTCCCCCCACCGGCTTCAAAAATTAACATTTATTTTTATAATACAGCCTTATTTATGGTTAAAACAATATTAAAAATTAATACGCCACTCGCCCCAAATTTGATGTTTAAATAAATTTTAAATATATGTATGGGATTCTGTACATTGGTTAGACACCAGCACGTAACGCCCCCTTTCCTCCTGTCAATCAAAGAACTCCCTTTTCAACATAGGAACCAAACTAGGGGGTAGGGGTACATTACCCCCTGATATATTGCTAAGGGGGAAGTGGGGGAAAGTTTTAGGGAAAAAAATAAAAGATTTGAACATAATTCTCGCGACCAGTAACATTGAAAAGGCTTGATTAGTCTCATCCTTTATTTGCATGGCTTATATTTTTATTCTTTTATACNTATATTTTTATTCTTTTATTCACATGAGTTCATTGAGTTTCTAATATGTTTTGTAGTCATGTAGGATAAAGGAAAATACAAGCAAATCTTATTTTCAAATAAGTTCCGATGTTTTGATCACAGTATTACTCTATATTTAAAGGGAATTAAAAATTAGCAATAAAGATCATGTTGAAATAATGATGACTGTATAGTCATTATGTTCATGAAATTTGAATATTATTGGTTACTTAATATCATTTTTCTGAGACTTGGACCGAGAAATTTTCTTTACTATGTTTTAACTTTTCTTAGATTTTTTTAAAACTTTTTTGTACACATGAACATGTTATTTATATATAAATACACAAGAAGAGCCTATCAAATAGTGACTCGGTGGTAGTGGTGAATTTATGATCACATACTTTTTTTTAAACAATCTAGTTTAGCAGGGACATTAAACGTCATTTTGCCCTCATCCCCCACCCCACTCGGTCAAAAAACGTTCCGGTGCCACTGCTTTTCAATATCGGTGTATCTCATGGATATACTGTAAGAGTCAAACATTTGTTCAGATTGGATTATTTTTTAATGTGTGGAGTGCAATTTTTGACTATGATGATGAGGGTGAACCGAACTTTTCTCCAAGTACTATTTTTATTATTTTTATTAAATATATTGCTATATTAGGTAGAGATGAAATAAATTATAGAATAACTCAGGTTGAATACACCTTAATTTAACAAGTTCTTAGTGTACATTTTTGGACTTGGAGGGAGATGCACGCTATGTAAGCTATGTATGTTACAAAAATGTATAACTCTTACAAAATTTAGTACCCCCTACCCTAAATTACCATAAAAAGAATCTCAAGATAGCTTCTTTAGATGCATGTCATTGTTTACTAAATTTTCACTTCCACCAAACGCTTCCCATTCCCTTTTCCCGTAATTTTGTCCTGACTACAGCATTGGGTTTGGGGTAGACTTGTATGTTTACTAATCTATTGCACTTCACTTGGTCCTACCAACAATATACGAATGACACAGTGAAAATAATAAAACTACTATGCGCGCACAAACAAGTCTCACACACTGACAAACAACACAGCCATATCACAACTTAACTAAGCTTAGAGCAGCCTTTGTCCGCAAGACTGGCACATTCATTCTACCCCTCTGCTACCCCTTACGCACTGCCTGAAGTAGAAAAACGCAGTTTATAAAATATCTTTCCCTTCTTCTTTAATTGCAACCTTAACTTCACCACCAATAAATGTAAAGGGGTACCCTACCATAAAAGCCTCTGCTGTCGGGCTAATGTAGTAACATACAAATTTAGGTTTGGGAAAGTAGTAGTGTAATAAAACTACATAAGCTTTTACTGCTCTAAAGGAGAATATTTTGGTGATTGTACCCCCCTCCCACCCTCACCTCCACCAAGTGGGGGACTGGGTCAAACTACCCCGTTCCCCCCTCCAACCTTTGGGCGTGCCCGGTAAAACAACATTCACATAATGACAATATGACACTAGCTAAAGGTCTCGCGTCATCCTTTCACAGCCCTCTCACCATTCTAAACATTCTAACAGGCATCTATATTGGGCTTCGTTGTTCCTACGCTGTTTCATCGCACATGTCAGACAAAAACAAAAGTAGTTAGCACCGTGCTCACCCCTTGACCAACGGAGGGCTAAATGTCTTTTTTGCATTATTGCAAATTTTTTTCGCCAAGAGGTGAAGTCTGGGTCGAGGGCTGGTGGGCTGGTGGGCTAGTCTTAGCCTGATTTATAGTAGTTAAAATCTGCATCAGTGAGCGTGGGTCTTAACCATTATTTGGATTAGTCGGTGATCAGAGGCTTAGGGTTCGTATTCCGGCTACTGAGGTTGATTTCCTTTAAATGGTTTCCTATACTCCTCCCACATAAATGTTGTAAATAAAAAATATATATATTGTCTTCATTTCTATCACACAGGGGGTAATTAGTAGGTAAGTAGTAAGATGAGCTATAGTAAAAAACAACAACATAGGATTTGAATTCTTGTAGTATGCAAAGGGATCGCAATTGTCTCAAAGACTATTGGAGGCAAGCCCCATTAATGGCTGGAAACCATTTAGTTAGATAGATTGTCTATGACTTATTACAATTTAAGTTTACCACAATTGGAAAATTAATGGATTTTTAGATGGAATGTGCGGATCAAAAGGAAGGAGTAGGCCATGTAATAGTACGTGGCTAGATCTTGTAAATTGATGTGTGGAAAAGAGAAACATCAATAACTTTAAGAATAAAAGAGCATGTTTAAATGTATAACTTGGTTTATGAATGTTACTGGAGTGAAGGGAATATGAATATGTAGGGAAGTGTGGATGGATTAAATATGGAAGTGTTGTTTTTTGAGCTAAATGGACAATTTCTTTCTCGCCTAGCCCGTTAGGGAACGGCGTTATTAGGGATGTGTATATTATTGGTCAATGACTATACCTTTTAGTAGGCGGGTCTTGTATTTATTAGTTTTAGTGCGCCATGTGATGACTAATTTATACGTTCAGTTTTCAGTTCATTTTTGACTTTTTTATTTAAAATATTTAAATGTTGGTCACACGAGTGTAAACAATATTTGACAGAAGAAATTATTTTGTTTTCAAGTCCAGTTTACTCTTTATGGCTTTGATTTCAATTCCACAAAGAACAAACGAGATCACAACAAATACTTTTAAAGGCAAATTTTTAAACCATAGTTTCATAAATATGGCTGATAATCTATGGGAGGATAAAGAAGTTCGATTTGATGTGCCACTAATGTGAGTAGGTCTACTATTATCAAACATTTAAATCAGTGGTTCTATTGGGAAATACAGCTTGTAAAAGAGCAAACAAACCATGTATGAACCATCCTTATATTTAAGTTGGGAAAAGTACACAATGAGGGGGGAATTCCTTGCACTTTTTCTTTGGGTCCTATATTATGGAAATTGAAATATATTTTACCACACAACATCAATAGCAAGTTTACAATTATGACTACCTAGATAGGCTAGATGAATATATTGTAAAAAATAATATTTATTCTTAAAACTAAAACAACTTACTTAAATCACAGAAGAATGTAATTCCAGTCAGTAAATATTTGAATAAAGGAAATTGTCACAGCATGACACCAAAAGTATTTTATCGCACAGTAAGGTTAGTTGTCATTTTTATTAATATAACTATCTCATACTTTCAGAACTTAACCTTCCAGGCATCCACAAATATTTTTATGAAATTTTGGGATCCTGATATTAAAGTATCTCAAACTAAACTACGAGTACTGTAATTACAAACAAATTATTTTGATCCTCTATGAGGCTAACTTGCCCCTTTTCCATTCCTTCTCTTAAAAATATTTTATTTTAAAAACTTCACATTTTTACTTACGCATGAAAGTTATGTTAGTTTGGGATATTTTTCATATAAACAGGGCCTAGGCCTATATTAAGTGTTGTGTTCTGAAATAGGTCTACTTATTATTAAGTTACACACTTTAATTATATCCGGCTCAATTTCGAAATATAATATCTGTGGGGCTGCCAATCATAAAAAGTAAAATTATATTAATTTTGCCATCATTGGAATTTGCTATTGTTCTTGTTTGTAGGCTACAGTAGCTCCATGGCTTCTTTGGTGCTGACTGAAAGATCACAGCTGACAGCTGATGTCTTTGAAAAGTTATCAGACCAAATTATGTATCCCTACGCTGAACCATATGATCTGCAAAAACATGTGTTTAGCAGCTGTCACTTCTGAAAATCAAAATTTAGGTATATACCTAAATGTTGACTGTCAGAAGTCAGCTGTGAACTGTCAGTCAGCACCAAAGAAACCACGGGGCTACTGTATATAGACCTAGATGTTAAAAATCTTTAGTTACTATAATATAACATAGGCTTTATTGAATAGTCTACTTATGCAGTGTCGCCTTGACTTGTGCACTTGACAATAACGTGACCAAGTGTAGATCTGTCTGAATAGTCACGTAGGATACCTATGCAGTCTTTTCGAGGTCTCGGTCACCATGGACATGAAAGCTACCAGCCATGCGCTGTTCTCGCAGTGTTGGTTGCAGTGTTTTACTGGCAATAGTAATGTTGTTTCATCTGTTAGAGCACAGACTCACATTTTCTGCCATTTTAAATGAGGTTATTGTCGTTTGAATAGTTTGATGCAGTCTTCGCTATGAACAACGCGAGAAATGTAAAATCACCAAGACTGCATCAAGTCTAAAACTCAGGGGTCCGGCTAGGGAGCCTTGGACTATTTGGATACAGCCATAGATTAGGCCTAAGTAGGGTCAGTCAGGGCTGTTGTAATACAGTAAAAAAAATTGAGGCTAATTGTATACAGTCTTCAAAAACGTATTTAAAAAAGTAAAATAAATATTTAAAAAATGTTTTAATGTAAGATGTTTTATCTAAGCCTACTTTTATGTACCATACATCTAAACCATATAAACAACATTATTTTATTCTTAATTTTTTACTAAATGTAGGTGTTTTTTTCTCTCCTAAAACTTTTAATTGTAGACCTACATCTTTTGTAATAATTTGAATATTTATAAAGATAATACCTTTCTGAAAATACTGCTGTATTCAGGAATATTTGGGTTTTCATTTTCCCTATAGAAATATAAAATATATTCAAAGGAAGAATATTTCCTACAAGCTACAAACTAAGTCAAATGAAATCTTTCTTATTGATAACAACTCAAAGTTAAAAGAGAATCATGAAAAACTGACCAAATAAAGGCTAAATATCTACATTCTGTAGTAAACATTGTGTTTTCCTATAGTAAAAAATAATTACAGAACTGTATAAAAAATATACTTGGTACTGTAGATGTAAAACATAGAAGTTAATTTAGTGCATAGACAAACCTCACGCTATATAGAAAGACAGTTAACATGTTAAAACCCCGCTTTGGTGGTATTATGGTCTAAGGCATCATTCTCGCAATAGACCAGACTGCTAATGACAGGGAGCTCAAGGCTTGAACCCCGGTCAGGTGTACTGATGGTGGTTTTCCCCTAAAATGAATGGTTTTCCACTCTCCCTCCACAAAAATTTGTATACACTTCCTCTAAATTCAACCTTCCTCTTCCCTAACACATAAATGTAATTAGGACATATAGGCCTATGTATAACCTGAACGGGTAGTAAGACAAGGTCGGTGCTAAATAATATATCTTTATAAAAAAACTCTCTTGACCAGAGACACATAAAATGTAGATTTTTATTCAAATCTTTAAAAACATTCCTTCGATAGGTTATCACAAGATTTCTTGACATTAATCTGTTTCTTTCTTTTGCTCATTTTATCTTCTCTCTCTCTCTCTTTTTTTATTCTTTCACCAACAGTACTATCTCTTTTTCTCTCACTTTGTTGCTCCCCTTCCAATCTCTCGGATACTCTTGATATCCTTCTCTGTCTCGATTTTTTTTTCTCCTACTCTCTTCTTTCTCTTTATATCATCTTACTTTTTCTTCGAGACCTCTCCGACCTAGCTAAGGTGCATTGAAGCGCGGCATCCATAAACACAGTCCCGGCTATTCTTTACAAATATTTAAATGAACCTGCTAACACGTAGACAAATCATATTGAAGCGAAGTGAAAATAATTCTTTGAGGAGAATAATTTCTTCGATTAGACAGCATTTCTAGGAAAAGTTTGTGTCATTGGTAATTTTTGGGCAAGTTTGAGCACATTTGGTAGGTAAATGTGGTGATATCTTCGAGTGAGTTTGTGAAAATAGGGGCCCATTCAATGGTTTGTATGCAGGTGTTCAAGTTTTTTTGTAAAGTCAAGCTACATTATAACTAATTACTTTAGACCAGGGCTACAAATTTATTTATGATAAAAATGACGAAGATTATAAAAATTAACCTAAGAGAAAAATTATTATAGCTAATCAATAAAAAGCTAGAAACTAGCAGATAAATTTACTTGCATTTATATGAATCTTAAAGTTTATATACTTACATATTTTAGTATTTATTTGTATATTGCTCTATTTTATCTTATACCCCTAGATGTAATGTAGTTATCATTGTAAAAGAAATACATAACTTTTTGGTTCTTCTTTATTTTTAAAACCACTGCATTTTTATTATTTATTTTACCTGCTTAAATGTGAGTCCAAATACCAAGCTTCAATTTGATTCATCTAGCGGTGGGTGTTACTGGATGCCGTGCTTCGATTAAATTCTTCCTGTGAAAGCTGGCCTTTTGTCCTTTCAATTTGTAATGTTAATATGGAAGAAAGCAGTGCTCTACAAGTAAGTAGGGCCTATATATGATGTGTGAAGCTTGGGGGATGAATGATTATAACTATGGAACAGATGCTTTGACTTGAGTCATATTCAAATAAATTGAAAAATTACACCTGGACACAGGTCCCAGGTTTGATTCTCATATCCAGGTGTCATTTTTCAAATATATATTAGAATTGTATGTCAATTTTTGTAAGTTAACCTGCTAGTAGTATCACTTAGTTGTTCAAGTAAATTTTATGTGTGCCTAGACAAATGAGAATGAGACCAGGCGAAAACTTGTTGGATCGTATGGATCCCATCGAAGACACTAAAGGAAATGGTGGGGACAGAGGTCGTATGGTCATCACAAATCTACGAATAATATGGCATTCCCTCACTCTACCAAGAATAAACTTATGTAAGTTGGCTATTTCTTGTGTCGATATGGTTTAGTAATAATATTGATAGTGTAATTTGGCTTTGGTGGCCAAGTTAGGGTTTTTATGCCTTCTCTTGGGGCAGTATTACAATGTCATTTTTTTATATCTACTTTATAGAATGCTTTGGTGCAGTGTTTCTCTAACTTCTCCCAATAGCATTTCACTTAATAGACGTTCATTGCACACTCAGACCACCCCACCTTAATATATGTCACCTACAGTATCCCCATGGCTTCTTTGGTGCTGACTGACAGCTCACATCTGACAGCTGACAGTCAACATTTAGGTATATACCTAAATTTAGAATATGGTTCGGCGTAGGGATACGTAAATTGGTCTGGTAACTTTTTAAAGCTGTCAGTCAGCACCAAAGAAGCCATGGGGCTACTGTACCTGCCACTTATCAAAGCAATACATTTTCTAATCAAGTGAAGACGGCATTTTTAATATAATTTTGTTTCATATACACTTCTTACAGTCCAATTTTCATAAGAAGAGCCTTATCCGACAGCTAAACTCGATATTAAATTTTCATTTATGTCAAGTCACATGACTTTTCATTTTAATATATATATCATTGATAAAATATTACTAATAATGTAGTAAATTTTTTATTAATGACATTTTTTTCAATGAAAATTTGCTGTACTTGTGGAACAAAGTATAGTTTACTTTGTGGAGTTAGCTTCTCTATATTGTACTATTTTGATTTATTTAACTTTTTACTTTCTAATAAAGAGAAAAAAATACTGTAACTGTGAAAAACTTTAGCCTCGATATTATGATGAATCTTTACATTTCATGTGCCCCCACTACCCAAAAGCAATTCGGTATGTCTTCAGGGTGTTGTTTTGCTCTTAATTGTAACCCTCATATAAGGAATGGATTAATGTTGGGTTATTTTCAAAAGTCAACAGCGATTTTGTTTAGAATGGATGTACAGGAGCAAGCTATAAAATATCAGCTGTTAAAGAATTGGTAAAATTGAAAAATGCCTGTTTTTTTCCCACAGCTATTGGTCTCAACACTGTGATAAATGTGACAACTAAAACAGTCAATTCTGTAAGTATTTATTTTTGTAGGTTCTACTTCTAGACAAAGTTTGTGTCAATGTAAATATATATAAACTCAAAAAGTATTTTTCTAAGTAGACAAGCATTGAGCCTTGTAATTTCAGGAACAGCCCATTAAAGCAATACTTGGGCTATTTTTTAGTTTTAATATCTCAACTAATTTCTAAATAAGACAAGGTTACAGGAAATGTGATAAGCAAATGTTTGAGTAGATTCCTATAAATTTGAGTAAAACCCAAGTAAAAACTTGAAGACTTAAAGTTAAAACCAGTCAAATACAGTAATTACATAAACTTTTTAGCACCACATCTTACTACTCGTTTGGGTTATGCACCTATGCACAAACTACGTGGTTTTAGTGACTAGGAAGGTTGGGGTGTACCCACATTTGCATGGAAGGAGAGTGGAAAACAATTTTGGAAAAAACTACCCTTAGTACATCTGGGTGAAATTCAAACCTCTATCACCCTGTCATTGGGATTCTAGTCTATTTTGAGATTTATGCCTTAGACCATTCAGCTACCGAAGTAGATAAATAATAACTCAATTTTAATTTTTAACACACATATCTTTTCAGTTGATATTATTATGTAGTGATTGTGTACATAGAGAAAAATGTCATGCATATAAGGATTTGAACCCTTGCTGTCTAGCTTTATGTACCGATCACTTTAATGACCAAACTAACCGGGATCTCCTCCCTGTCAGTTCCTGATGATAGCTCACTTGGTATAGTAGTTGCCAAGTTAATCTGGATGACCAGGGTTCATATCCCTTTCTGTAGTTTTTTTTTTAATTTATTTGATTTTCGTTTACTCACATATTTTAAATGATTAATGAAGTCAATTAGAGGCAAAAGTGTTGACATGAAAATTAAAACTCACTAATTTTATATATCATTTCAACATCATTTTATTTGTATTGGTGGTCGGGTGGTTTAATGTGTCACTTTCACATTAGACTGCACTAACTAGGATGAGAAACAGGGTTCGAGTCATAGTTGGGTGTAGTTTATTTTTTCTTAAATGGCTTTCCAATCTTAATTCATACAAATGTGGGTGTACTTCCTCTAATTTAATTCTCTCTAATCCTTACTTACTTAATGTAAACATGTTGCATTGATGGAATATAAATCACTACAGTTGGAATTGTTTTACTTATAATTTTCCCCAGCAACTGCGAGGTACAATAAATGCTCTTCATATCCTAACTAAGAGCAACAACACCAGGTTTGAGTTCATATTCACAAACCTAACCGTCGGGAGCATGCGACACTTCACCTCTGTCTTAGGAATCCACAAGTGAGTGTTGCTTATTTGCATCACTGTTAGTGACTATTTAGTATTATGTTGCTCATATCGTTGTCAAGTTTTGTTGAGGTGTGCTTCAAACATTGCTTTGAGAGACTTTGTTTGAATCTTGATGAGATAAAAAATATTTTTTGGCCTGTATTTAAGAACGAAGCTGAGTGAGTAGAGTGGAGTTAAAGCAAAGTCAGGAGAGACAAGTGTTTCAGGAGTCTCGCTGTACCTTGGGAGCTAAACCAGAGGGTGGCAAGAGTCTGTTTGGGACTGACTTTCTACACAACTCACTATTGTCATTTCTTGAAAAAAAGGCCACCCCACCCATCTTAACAAGAAAATCAGTTATATTCCACCTCTTGTTTCACTCAACTTTGTTCTTTCGTATGGATCTTAGTCTTCACAAGGGGTTAAAATAGCGAAGGAACTATTTTTCAAAAGTTCACTATACAAGCAGTCACAAAAACTGTATCAATAATAATCACAACTTTAATTCAGTCATTCACTTATCAATCATATTGGCTGCCTTAATCACCATGACACTTTATCATTTGCATGCAGCCAGTACTTTTTTTTTAAAAAACTGTAAACATAATTTTAAACATTTAAAGGCAAGTATATATCGTTTATAAGGGTGACTTTTAGGTGCACAAAAAAAAATCTGTCTGCCAGAAAAAGTTAAATACGTATACTAATTTATTTCATAAAGATGTATGCGTATTTGACCACATAAATACATTCATTCTTTATGTAACTCCCCATTTACTCATCACTTATATGTAATTAATAAACTATTTTTGATAGTAGTTTTAAATCATTATTTGGTGGATATGTCATGTACATCCAAAACTCTACTGTTTATCCTTTACAGGTAATAACAACAGTAAGTTATGTTGTTTTTATTAACACTTAAACATAAATCAAAAATAATCAATTCTAAACTGTGCTAACTTATTAATTAAAGTGGAGAAAAATTTAATTTGTATTTATGTAATAGTGTTTTTGTTAAAATGGTGATGTAGACATAAATATATGCTAAAATATTTAGCAAAGTTTAAAAGATAAACATATAAATACATTTATAAAGGGCATTCACAGCAGGAGAGGTGGTATTTGACAGCTAGGAAAAGCTATCATATATCCGTTAGCCAAACCATATGACATACAAGACCATACTTAATATGTAGATTTGTTGCTGCTTTTGGCAGTCAGAACATTCACAACAAGCAAATCATTGGTTTTAAATAACTGACCGTTTTTACATAATTTAAATATGAACTTATTAAGATAACTGTTTAGATGTTTCTTTTTTTTTTGTGGGAGTGGCATCAATGGATAACTTAAAAAATCTTTTTCAACTTTTCAAACAAGAGATTCTAAAATGTGGTGTGCTCCTCTGAAATGAAGATGGTGGTGAATCAGTTGAAAGAAGGGCAGTGGTTGACTTCATACAAACCCTCAATACGGTTCTGTTTTTAGGCTGTTTATAAAATAAAAACGTTTATTTATATCGATTTTTTGTGTGGGTCTCTCTAATTTATAACATTTTTTGTTATTTTGGTGGTCAACTATAACAACATACAAGTGTGAATATAATATGTTTTAATTAATTATTTCATGGACTATAATATCTCTTGTTGCCACAACTACAAAACAAAAAACCCAGTAGTTTTTTTAATATAGTTTGTTCTTTCAATAAGTCACGAAAATGCCAAATATACAGTAATCCTTAGGGAAGTATTATTAGACTCGTTTGATGACATTTTTATATTGATTATATAGCATTACTGAGCAAATAATAACTATTTCCGAATAGGTTGACATTAGTGACTTTCAGTCAATGTTTGAAATAAAGAACTTCTGCTAGCTGTCAAATACCACCATTCCAATCATGGATGCCCTATAGCAATGGTTTTATTTTATTACAGCACTTGTATTAGTAAATATATTCCTAAGCAAAATTAACCAATTGTAACCTTCTTCTTAGGGCATACACATCTTCTCGAATGTACCGTGAACTCAAATTGCGAGGAGCAATAATTCATAGTAAACAGTTGAATATTTTACCTCTTGAGCAAGTGTATACAACTGTTAATGGGGTGTGGAATTTATCAAGTGATCAGGTATGATATTTATCAATTTAGGTTGTATTAATACAACTGTGGAACCTTGAATCCCTTTTGGAAATCTAACTCCGGTCTTGTAGAGGGTATCTACAGTCCAACTTTGATAAGAAGGGTTTATTTGACCGCTACAAAAGTTTATAGAGCTACTTTCATGTAATCACACGCCAGGCTTTGTGATCTTCAGCATTCACTTTTGATAGATATTATCGATGCCTATAAAATAATATTAACAATATAATAAAATGTTATCATTGTTGATTGTAAAAAAAAAAGTTTCTGCCTACCAAAATCCTACTGTAGATACTCTACTATGTAATCACATACAGTATATGACTCACATTCATTAAATCATGCATCTGTACATATAAGAGAGCCATAGTTATTACTAATATATGATCATTCCTAATCTGAAATTTTTTTGCCTCTCTTAACTTCTACTATTAAAATTGTCTACTAAATGTGGACTTTATTTTTTATACTTCCATATTAAATAAAAATTGTAATGCAGGCTATTTTAATAATTGTTTCTAATTTAAGTGTCTATAACCCTAAAATTATGTCACTCATGCATGAGCAATCAAGAAACTGCACTACTTTCTTGTCATTTTAATCTCTTAAAAATATGAATCTAGTTCTTAAATCATTTACACAGTAGTATTACGTTGCTATTTTCATTATTGTGTTATATCACATTGTTGTTCTTATTTTTCAGGGAAATCTAGGAACCTTCATAATTACAAATGTCCGATTAGTTTGGTTTGCTGACATGAACGAGAACTTCAACATTTCTTTACCATACCTTCAAATAAAAAATGTAAGTTTCAAAATGTCATATATCTTACATATTTAGAAAAGAATAATTATGTTTAATTGAAGTCATTGGTGGAGCCTAATTTTGTTTTAAATTTCTTGCTAGGCCAGGTCAAAGCTTACCGATAATGATTTTTTCTCACCAAGTGTCATCATATTAAATTAAATTCATGTAAGTTTTCTTAATTTTTTAAAATCACTAGAATTACAAAATCACTAAACAAATCTACAAATAGAAAGAATATCAGAATACAGGTTTTGAATTAAACTTAACAAGTGATAACCTTACTTGTACAAAAGTTGGACGCGTCTGTCTCTAAATTCCAGTTTATGAGTATTACAGTAGCTTAAGCACTCCCCTAATCTACCTACTTTATACCTACTTTTTTTTATAGATTGTGTTTTCGTACTGAAATTTTGACCGCGGGATTTATTTGTGATGAAATATTTATTGTTCTAAATTTTTTAAACCTAAATGCATTTTCCAAATGAATCGCACATTCCTCAGGTTTTTAAATTATTTTACTTACATATTTAAGATCCTTACACCCTACTGTTATCCACAACCTCTGACCAAATAATAAATAATAAAAACAAAATAAGCTCCGGCTTTCTTCACTCACAATTAACCACAATTGTATACCAAACCGAATATTAAAAAAAAGTTTTTGCCATCTGCCTGTATGAATGTAAAGTCATTAGGCTAATATGCTCCTAACTGTTTAATTTTAGAGATTTTCTTATAGTTTTAATGTAGAATACAGTGTTTTAAATAATTTGTAATCACTCATCTCCAAGTGTCATCTTACCTCTTGGGTCTTAACACATACTAAAACACAAACACGTAAATGCAAAAACAAAATATAGACCAACTTTATTGTATAGGGGGGCCCACTTAAACTAGCCCCATTCGCTAGCATAACGCTGGCACCTGAATGGTAGGGAGATTGACCTTGAGAGGCATCTGATATTCAATGTGGCTTTTCAGAGAGGGCCTATCACATCTGGCGCTGGTCAGCTTCTATATTTAGCTACTAGAGTGCTGGTACAATCTTTGCGTGACATTTGGAGTAAAGAATAAATAATTTAGACTGGAACATTGTAGAACAGATCCACTAATTCCCTGTGTGTAGAGAATGGTATTCCACTTCATATTTATGCTTTTTCCAAAATATTTGATAGAATAATAAGAAAGAAAAAACTAATCTTTTTTATGTTAATAAAATGTTGGAAAAATATTGTAAAGGCCTGTAGGGCTATTATGACCATTTGACGCAAGGTTAGTTGCTACCGCTAGTTAGCTTTGCTTTCGAGGAAAAGATAGCATTTGGGTTATTATGATTACCACACTTTATATCGTCCGTTAGTTTTAGCTTCGACTTTGCTTCTAGCGTCAATCCACATAATATAATCATTTTGTGTCAACAGTTGGCAACACTTTCCCGAAGAATATTATCTTTTTAAGATGGTAGAGGCTAGAAATTAGGTAATTTATTTTAAGAATTCTGGTATTCATGGCTGAACATTATTCATATGTTTTAATTTTCCCAAACAGTTGATCATAAGTTACATTATCTGCAAGAAATATTTAACCTATTTAATAAATGTCTTACATAATTTTGTTTGCCTACGGTTTGAAACGAAAAAATACTAGTCCTACATTATTCAATACACACAACATATTTTAGTCAAAAAATCATAATGTGAAATATGCATTCAAATAGTAATGTCACATGAGGAAATGAATTATAATGAGACGTTGGCCCATAAAGAAACAAGGTTTTTTTGTAATATGTATGCCCCAATGCCTATTCTTCATATATTTGTGTTGATACTGAAAAAGTGTAATATGTTGTGTGTAAACCTTAGAAAATAAAACTAGCTATTTAAAGTTGATGAAAGCGTTCAAGAACTCCCAAAAAAATGTTTACACTGAATATTTTTGTCAACTTAATGTCAAAACAATGGGCATTTATACCTAGTTGGTCTACTAAGTTAAAAATAAAGTGAATGAGAGGGTGGTTTGGATGGTTAAAAATAATAAAATGCATATTTTATTTAAAGGGAATTGTTGAGACTTTAGTTAAGTGATTAAGAATATGAGGATATTATATTTCTTTATAATGAGTTGTTTGCAATCTATTCACTTCAGGATAGCTAGGTCTAACTACTAATTATCGGTTTCAGATAAATTTAGTATATCATTCATTATTAAAAAAACCTAGGCTTAAACCAAACCACATGTAAACATTAAGCTAGGGCCTATTTTGGTTATTTCTAGTATTTTCTACAATATTTCATAGGCTTTCATTATTAAAGTTTGTTTGAAGCATCTTAAACAAATTAGGCCTACCTTTTTATTATCTTGTCAACTGATCTGTCTATGTGTTTTACCCTAAAAATAGGATATACTTAGATGATAAGGTTGAGTTATAGAATTCGGATTTGTGTATCAGGAGAGTGAGAAAACACTTAGAAAAATAAAATCACTCATCACACCCAGCTAGGATTCATATCCCAACCTCCCCACCATTGGAAAATTAGACCAAAGAGACTAAAGCCTTAGTCAATGTTTCCCCATGAGTTGGATCAACATACTATTAACACCCCAAATATGTTGAAGCCTAACTAACCTGCACCTACTATAAAACCTACAAACAATTAGTTTTAATATTGGAATGTCCCAATTATCAGTGTGTTGATAGTGATTAATAATGCATTTTGATAGTGTTATGTTTCAAAGAAAATATTCTTTAAACATTCAGTGTAAGCGTGCTATCCCCACTCTTGGCCTACATTTTGATATAGGTCTAGTTAAAGTTAGATTATTTGAAACACACACAAAAACGTTTTGAGATTATTATTATATTGGTCTAGTGAGATGGCATGTTTAAATCAGGTAACCCAAAACACCTAATAAATTACAAAATCTAGCAAACATAACCTCGTATTGCAAACCAAAAAACAAGTCAAATTTCTGTGCAACCTAGCATCACTCTACTAAGAAAATATTTGCACTCACAAGTACTTTGCTTTCACAAAATGGTTGGCCATAATAACGTTTGACTCAAAGTCTAGCGTCTCTCTGCTAACGGTCGCAAATTTATTCTGTGTCTTGGTCATAATAGCCCTGCCGGCCCCTGTGGCCTTTAAGGAGGGGCCTCCCCTGATTGAATTTTAAAATGTAGAATAATAACTGTATAGCATTACATTCCTGTATCTATCCTAGATGTTAATCTTGTTCTTTTTGCGTGTTCTAACATTCATTATATTGATTTCCTTTCTTGTGTGTCTTTTTTGTTTATTAGTTGTGTTGCATTTTTCACATCCTCGCTTGAAGAGTTCATATAGAGGATGTGGATGACACAACCGTTTCTTTTAGAATAAACCGATTAAAATATTATTTTGACGTTATGATTCATATTGATTAAGAATGTTTGTCTAGTTTGGTTTCAATCCATATAACCCATTAGAGGTGTGAAAAGCTTTGAAGTCCATGACTGACCTTGAGAATATTATCAGCTTTGACTTTGCTTCGGAAAAATATTTTGGGCTAACAATTGCAAAAGCTTCACCAGTAAAAATATTGACGACTATAATACTCCGTTAAGTTCATTTATCGCTAGTTTAATCTGTTATGTATGTTACTTGTAACAAATATGTAGAAATTGAACTGCAAGTTGAGATATTAACTTGCTTTATGATCTTTGAATAAAAATTTCAAATATTTTCTAAATAATTTTAGTGTATAAAATTATCCAAATAAGTAAAATATATATTTTTTTTAAATTCCAGCAAATACAATTTAAAAGAAGTATATTCATAGTTATCATTGGCTTTAAGAATATTTCATATATTAGAATTGGCTTCGCTTCGAATTGAAAGACTAGACTTTGCATCCAATTAGGTTAACATTTTTGCCACAAGATTTTACTCCACTAAACACAAACTTAATGTTAACTTTGGATAATTTTTTTTAAGGTACGTATCCGCGAGTCAAAGTTTGGCACAGCGCTGGTTGTGGAAAGTGCTGAGGTAAGTGGTGGCTACGTGCTAGGATTTCGTATCGACCCTGCAGAGAAACTCCACATGGTATACAAGGAGCTCTCCTCCCTTCACAAGGTGTACAGTCTGAACCCTGTGTTTGGAGTGCAGTTCACTGTCACAGACCAGGTTAGAACGTTACTGCTGATTCTGGGTGATCTTTAGTAACAGAATTGATCTTATAGTTTTAACATAGGTGTGTTGTTTGTTGCTTTATAGTCATCCTACATGTCTGGGCTATTAGCAATTGAGACCACCTGGTCAAAGGGTTCTTTGAACAATTAACTAATAAATAGATATAAACACATATATACTAAGATAATGATAGAAAGAAACTTTTAGAAAATGCAAAGATATTTTTGTTTACTTCATTATTATTTGTATAGGCATTAATGTTATATAATATAAGTGACAGTTATGGATAATACGATTTTATATATAAATATATAGAAACTGTTTGATTAAACTTTTATGGTTATTGAAAAATGTCCTTCCCATCTAAATTAGACTGTACTTTAATATGACCGTCTTGATTGTATTTTCACCATTTATATATTTTTTGCTATATTTATAATCTCCATTTTGTTTACATCTTTATAAAATATACATTCTTATCAAATAGCTTTAAATTAATTAATATCAAATACTTTTATTAATTTGAAATATCATTGCTGGTATTAATTTAATACTCAGTTAAAGAAACTTGGTGACATTTTTATTACTTAGTTTATTACTATGTAGACCTATCAATAATCAATGTTTTCTCATTGGCATACTTCTAGTTAATTTTGAAAAATCTTAAAGTAATAATAATAGAAGGTCTACAAACTTATGCTAAGATAGTAAACTTTTAATTTCATGGTATTTTAACTAATTATTAGGGCATAAATTGGCCATATGGTTATGAAAATCCAAATTAATATATTTTAGTATTCTTGCTAAAATAAAGTCTTAGAAAATTATATATATTTTTAACTTACCTATAAATATATATACTAATTATGCTAGTGTGTTAAGGATAAGAAAGGTTTAATTCACAGTAAGTGTCCCATATTTGCTAGGAGTGAGGTTGAAAAAAAATTTAGGGGGGAAAAAAACCTCAGCACACCAGCCTGAGATTGGAGTTCCACCTCCCCGTCATCAGCAGCCCAGTCTATTGGGAGATTGTTGAATCAGAGCAGACATGTCAAACTCGTTTGTTCATAAGGGCCACATTGAAAATTGAAAATACTGAGGGGGGCACATTTAAATAAAATATATATTGCCATCATCTTAATTAAAAAGAATTATTCCAACACAGTATCATATTAATATAACAAAAACAAAGAAGAAAAATAAATGAATGTGCCCCTATTAAAAACAATAATATTGACCCAATTTTTCCACCAAAGGTTTGCTAACTTTTTTTTTAAACACTGAAAGGATAAAATGTTTAACTTAATACAATCGTTTGGCGCCAGTTACCCTTTGTTACTTTTTGTTTTTGACCGGGGTGTTAATATCAAGCATTAAATCTTCTGCAAAATTCACTTTCATAATTGTTGACAAATACGTGTCTGTAAGCCGAGACCTCTCGTTAGTTAAACCAGTAGAGCTGAGAAAAGTGCAGAATGTAAAATATCTTGTGCATGTTAGCTGTCACGAGGAGAAACAGGATTAGGAATGAAGTTATCCGGGAAAGAGGAGGTGTGGGGGGTGGG
>CABFVX010000557.1:209521-242772 GCA_902151425.1 Timema shepardi
GGAAGCAAGACTGAGATGGTATGGGCATGTAATGAGGGTGTTGGAGTACATGTGATAGAAGAGGAAGCAAGACTGAGATGGTATGGGCATGTAATGAGGAAAAAGACCGCAAGAGAGGTCGAGAAAGAGATGGTAGGTGTAGATTACAGAAAGTGTTGAAGTCAGATAAGAAGAATGGAAAGAAATTAAAGGAGGAAGAATGGTGGAAGTATAATGGAATATGGGGACATTTTACTAAACTGACCCGTTAACAGGCCAGATAATTATGATTATAAGTTATACCAACCTCACATACTATATTTTCCGAAATTATTCCAAATTCCCAAATGTAATGTTCCCTCAAAGTTCATAAAAATAATAATAGGGGCCGTGAGTTTGATATAGACCATTCAACCACCAAAGAGGGTGGCAAATTATATTATTTTCACTTAATCCTACATATAATATGTTTAAAACATTCATTCATTAGTATGCCTTAAACCTTATCATTGGTGTTGACAGACTAAAACTCCAGATGAGCTACCTCCTCTGGAAGACGATATTGAGGAAGTAGACGAGACAGGCGACGAGATGTCAAATGCTTTCGTCGCTTACTTTGCTGACGGGGGCCACGAGAGGGATCGGGAGCCGGTGTACAGTCCAGAGCTGGGACTCGCCATATGAGAAACTCAAGGAGGGCTTCACCCTTAAGAGCTTGTGGGAAGTCATACCCACTACCTAATGTGGAACAAACCTTCCAATATAAACGTTTGATCTCAAAACTATGAACAACCTTGAATTAAAGGAATTCAACAAGAGTGACCTTTTCGGGTACGTTAATAAGACAAAGTTTTGTTACTAGGGATGGAACTTTCGAATCTTTGAATCCTCGAATTCATAAAAATATACAACAGTCAAGGATTAAATAAATTCAAGATTAAAGACTCGAAATATACCTATATACTTATTTATAATTTATTTTCTTTCGTTTTGAATTTGAATTTTGTTTTAGTCAGTATGGTGCCTACTAGTGACATAAACTATCATAATTATAGCAAAAACCCAACAACCAAACCCTATACCATCAATTTATCTATGGTCTGATTATGAATTTTCGCACTAAAATAAAAAATATTATTTTGTTATGTTTTAAATTTTTCTGTGTACGCTTTGATATTAATTTGAACAAAATTAAATGAAGTTTCAAATTCAAGTTAACGTGGATCCAACCCATCTCTTACATATTTTGTTTATATTTTTTTATTAAGACTGGGCCGATCAACTATTTGGCTGATCACGCTGAATCCTCCCCAGTTTTAACTTCCCTTGAATCCTCCACTCTTAGTTCAGACATCTGTTTGCTAGTTGACCTTGTTGATGACCTTTCAAAGATAACTCCTCCATACTCGCAACCTCTGCAATTTTCAATAAGGCCTTTCTCTCTCACTGACAATGCCAGGCCTCCACCATGGTTTGGATTCCACGTTAAACTGTAGGTCCTCCATTTCATCTCACAATCACCCTTCCATTACACATTAGCATAAGTGCGTATAACCCGAACGGGTAGTAAGACGCGGTGCTAATAATAATAATAATAATAATAATAATAATAATCATCATCATCATCATCATCATAATCATCATCATCTCTCACTGACCTTTTTATATTCAACACATCCCTTCCCTCCATCTCTCCCTTTTCCCAATATTGATGAAAGAAGTTGCTGTTGGACCACTACATCCCACGAATCGGATGTATTTAGTGTACTGTGTATTCCGAGTATTTAGATTTCTGAAGGTGGTGGTTCCCAACATGTATCCTTCAGTTTTATCACGTCACCTTTTGTGTGTCTTTATATATATAATGACATAACTGGCACAAGTGGTCATTAGGATATATATATAGGCTACTACTGTAAACAATATTTCGTCCTAGTTTGTGCATTCAAGAAAATGGCAGAGTATTACAATTCATTTTTCTCTATATATCATCCCCTAATGGCAATTTGCTATAACTACGATGATATATATTCAACTAAACTCTTATTTGTTCTTCATGACTCCACTACTGAACTTTCTGCACCACTGTTTTATTCTTATCATATATTTCTAAAATATTTCATTTCTGCCTGTGCTTGAACCCCGATATTTCATTCCTATATCCATCTAAATTTGTCCAGCGCCATTTTCCATATCTATATTGGAAACTGAACTTAGCTGCAATCTAGCAGCACGTTGAGAAACTACCAATTCTACTACTTCAGGGGCGCTGAGTTTGAATGAACATAAGACTTGGTCTTTGTATTTTCATCTTTGAGCGCATCTCTTTAATGAGTTCTACTCTTATTGTTACTAACGTTCTTTTGTTTTATTTTTCAACTCTGTTCTAATCCCAAGAATAGTTATTTTCTCTGGTTTCAAGAATAGTGAATTATTCCTCTATATAAGTTTTCATTGTTTTGCGACACCTAGGTTTTTCTTTGTTTGGATACCTTGACAACCATTGAGGAAAATAGATTTAAAATCTGACTCTCTCAAAAAGGACACGCTGGCTTTTGCATGGAAAATTTGGGTGCCAATACTAAAGGTTATTTTATTGGTATAAAGTTTTTTTTCCATCAATTATCACTTGCTAAAATTGAAGCCTGGACAGTTTTTCCTCCCAGACAAGGGAAATTTATGAGATTAATAACTAACCTTTGTTTTGAAGATCTAAAATGCTATAGCCATAGTTAAGAATTTTTTTTTTTCCTCATCACATCAAGACTACAGGGAAACAAGTAATATCTTTCATTTTACTAATAATTCAAGACTACAATTTGTTTGTAATGCTGATTAATGTGGATAATATTTCCTGCTGTAGTACTAAAAACTCTGTTACTCAACTTGAATCATTCCTCCATCAGAACACTATTTATAATTATGAAGTTTTTTTATTTATTTTTATTTTCCCATGTTAATTACTTACCTAAATGGTTTTATGCCACAGGTTTCACTTGTTAGCGTTGTATGTTATCTTGGTACCAAGTAGGTAGGATATTTTATTCACTATTGCAACAATTAAATTATATGTACACACCTATTATTTTGAGTCCTAGATATTTTTTATTATTCTTTTTATTTGACAAACTTTTTTTACACTTATGTTCAACACTGTTGATAAGGTTGTTTTCCTCTAAGACCATAATAAGAGTTCTTTTTGTTTGTAAGTATCATATAACTTACTGGTACTCACCCCTTTTGTTCACTTGTATCTAGCACTTCACGGCGAGATACAGGATTATTTTGGATACATTTCAGAGGGTAAGTTTCTCTGGTAATTATATCTGTCTCTACAGGAGCACATTAAAATCACAAAAATATCTTTCCTCTTTACATCACTGCGAATATCTTGAGAAGTTAAGAGTCTTGTTTTCAGGTGTCCTACCGACTGAGCGGCTCGCTAGTGTAGAGGGTTTTCTTTACCGTTGCCACTCACATTGGGGTGTGGGTGGAGAGATTATTTACATTAGAGATACATATTTTAACGGCATTCCACAAAGTTATCATTAATCTAACAGCTGGTGCTGTTATAAATAATCTAATTGGAATCTAATTGGACTTAGTATTATTTTTATCATCCAAAATATGTTTATTTTTATTTTATCTAAGTGTTTTTTGCTTTGTTTTTAAGCTTATCACAGTTATTTTGACAAAAATAGAAAGTTCTTGATTCGTGAGCACACTTAAATAAACTTTAAAAACGTTCATCAGACGGCAGACCTTTACTATATAACGAGTGATGTGAGGGGGGAATAATAACTCATATTCAATAGTTAACAAACTAGAAGAGAACTAAACTTTAATATTTAAGTTGGTTGCAAATGACTGAACTACAGGCTGTATTTTTATCAGTCGAGAACGATGAATTTTATTAACGATTGAACTACAAGTAGTAATTTGTGAACTATTAAACTATATAAATGTACTGAATCACTTTGAACTGTTCCCAACAGTTAATAGTACTGGCCATCTCTTTAAATAAATAGAAAAAGTAAACCTTGGAATTCTGAATGTGAATAGTTGGGAGTGTTTGTACTACCCAGATGCTCTTATCAGCACACATTGCACGGATTCGATTTTAATCTGTCTCACGAAATTCTTATCGGTGTTGCCTATGTTCGATGTGTATGATGCAGTTAGTTGAATGCAGTATCATTAAAAATAATGTAAAGAAATCAAAATGCTGATGCGTGCAATTTGTCCGATGCGGGCTAGTAGACGCTTAACTCACAATGCTGCCGTACTGATTGAACCATAATCAGCCAATGAAGATCAGATTGTGGCATCAGCCCAGCCTTAATATCCATCGTTAAATGTATCTAAACATTTAAAATGAGATACACCTGACTGATATTTGCACCCCAATCTCCCTGTCATCGGCAGTCTAGTCTAACATAGGAGTGATGCCTTAGACCATGCAGCCACCTAAGCAAGTTTGTTTACAGTTTATTCTGTTTCATGTAATCAGATGATATTTTGATGTTTTAATTCTTATTATTTAATATTTTATGTAAACAAAACAACAGTGAATATATAACACAAATTAATTATAATATAAAAATATTTATTGTAAGTAATTTTTCATTGGTCTGGTCAGTACCTACAACCCTCTTAACCCATAATTAATTTCCCGTTAAATGTTTTTTATAATGCAATGTTTTCCAGAACACAAATACTGCATTATAGGAGAATTTCCTGTAACAGGCATCCATGGCAGGAAAGATGGTAAACGACAGCTAACAGGCTTTCCTCATTGCAAACATTGACTGAACGTGATTGTCATTCTATTTTTAAATAGTTATTATTTACATACTAATATGATATCAGTAAAATGTGTCATCACAAGAGTCAGTTGATAATTCCCTAAGGAGTACTGTATAATTGGCTTTTTTTTTTTGTAACTTATTGAAAGAAGAGATTCTAGCAAAACTATTTATGCTTTGTGTTTTACAGTGATAACAATAGATATCATAGTACATGAAATAATGAATTATATTCATAATTGTATCTGGCTATATCTAGTCAGCAAAATAAATAAATAGTTTTATCACTTAGAAATATACGAAAGATTATTTTCAAAATCATAATGTTTTTATTTAGTAAACAGTGCATATGAACACATTCGAAGACTGTTTGTATGATGTCATCAACCATCCTTGCTACATGTGGTTTGCCATCTTGATTTCATAAAACCACACCTCATTTTATAATATTTTGTTTGAAAAGCATTTTTTGAGTGAACTATAATGCTGCTTTGTAAAAAACAGAAACATCAAAACAGTTTAATAATTAAAAACAAATTGTTTGTTTGTGTGAAGGTTTTTACTGACAAAAAATTATTGACTTACTGGGGTTTGGATGAGGAAGGAAGCACTTGTGTGGAAGGAGAAAGAGAAACCATTTGGGGAAAACCGCACTCTTTGGATCCGACCAGGATTAAAACCCCAATCTGCCCATTATCAGCAGGCCAGTCTAACACAAAAAGGATGCCTTATACCAAATTGGCCATTGAGGCGGCTCATTGAGATTGTGATGTTTTGAGACATTTAATGAATAGTTTATAATACTAGTGAATAATTTTCCACCAAATACGATGTCTTATTGTATTGGTTGTAAATATGACTGTGATAATATTTTTAAAATCATATTTGTGCAATTTTTTTCTACAATTCTGTCACATGTATTTAATAACTTATTAATTTTATGTTAATACTAATTTCAAAACATTTGTCATAAAGGCACTGTGTATTTTTTATTTTTATTTGTAAAATAAAAATTTGTAGAAAAAGTCCAAGAATATAAATAAATCAGCCATGTTTATTTGCTAATGGTCTCTAAAATACAGAGATGATTGTTTTTGTTTATTTATTTTTAAATGGACTGTACACTTTTATTTTATATTCTTCCCACACAACACTGAATGTTAAACCAATCTGGTTCACTGTTGGACCAAGAGTTACTTCTCCTTTCACAATGCCAACACAGCTGCTACATCCTCTAGAAGCGAAAAAAACTTATTACAAAACGCAACAGATATTTTTAATAAATTTACAATTCAACAATGCTAAATTGAAATGTACATTATATATATATATAAAGATACATTATAATGGTCACAATGACCAATGATTGAATGGCGATTGAGACGAAGGGTGGGAGTAAAGAAGATCTTTTATTAAGAAGACAGCAGGAAGAGTGGTTCTCTAGGTGTGTAGGAGACCTGCTATGGAAAAGAGACGTGCCCTTGAGGTGTAACAAAGTGTTGTACAGGGTAGGTATACTTTGTACCCATTGTCATACATGCAGTAGAAACATGGACATTGAATGTAAGAGAGAATCACTAAAATAATAAAGGGAGAGAGAAAAAAAAAGACTTAATCATTTGTAAAGTTTCAATATATGATAAAACATATTTATTATACAACAGTAATAGTACAAACTTTTGGTAAAAATATATTTTTAATTCATGGAATGTTTTCTTGTTTAGATCATATATATTTTACATACATTTGAATATTTTATATCGATGCTTATATTCTAAAGCCACTATAATTTTATTCGTTTATTTGTCATTGTTTAGTTCTATACAAATGAATTTTAAAGAACCATATTTTATAAATAAAGTTACACTTTCTACTTTCTGTGTTAAATGAATAATTATATATATAGTGTAAAGTGTTGTGCACTAACTTTATTTAGTTACATCAAATAGTATCCCTACCATTTATAAATTTTAGTAGCTTTACATTAAAGAGGAGATGTATTTTTTAATTTCAAGTTGGTTGTGTAATGTTATAATTTTCTTATAAAATTATGGTATATAACCACTCAAAATTAAGTATTAATCATGAATTTAGTTCAATTCCAAAACACATATTTAATTCACTATCATCACATGTTAGTTGCAATTAAAAAAAACAGTTTTTAGAAAAACCAGCCAAATGTTTTGTTTCTAAATTCCTAGTCTTTTAAATTATGTAATTTATTTAAATCCATATAAGTTTTATATATTCATACAAAGCTGATTTATATCATTTTAAAATATTTATCGTTTGTGATAGTTAATAACAATAATTCAAATAAATCAGTCAATTTTCTCATATTATACACATTATCTGCATCTCTATCTTAATAAGAGTTATCAAACTTCCCTGTGGAATTTATGTTTTTGAGGAAAAAACTTGTTAGAAGTTTAGCAGAATATTAAATTCAAAAAACACAAACACCACACGTCCATGACAGATTTTGTAGCTAATGAAAATAAATTGGATAATTAGTTTCTACTTTAAGGGAGAAAAAAATACGGTTATGTAAATTTGAGTAAATAGTTGCTTTAATCCATTTTATCTTTGAATTCTTCACATGAGTTTTATACCAATAGTTTCCCAAATGTTTATAATTAATAGGGGATAATGGTGCAGATCACTTTGTCGTGTGCATTCTTGTGACATCGCGCTCACTCATGGTCGGTACACGTGGTTTTTTCTCTGGTGTGATGGCCGACCCAGTAATGGTTAGGCCGGACTTTAATACTAAGTGTCCACTTTCATCTTCCAGCAAGTGTGATACAGATCTCACTTCTTGGGAGACGTTCCTGTTAGAAATAACACTTATTTAAAAGAAAAATTCTTCAAATGGAGAAGAGAAATGCCCTTGAAATGTAATTAAGTACTGAGTAGGACATACTTTGTATCCATAATCTAATATGCAGCAGAAACATAGATAACGAATGTAAGAGACTATGAAAGTTTAAGTCATGGGAATGAAGTTTCTGAGGAGCAATTAAAGGAGGAATATGGAGGTGTTTTACTAAACTGACTCGGCCAGAGGCTGGAAACAGTTCTTAATACTGATGATGAGATCTTTAAAGAAAACTTCACTTTTTGAGGTACATTTTTTTATGTTTGTAAGAAGGTGCTGTGAAGAGGAATAGAAACAAAAAAGAAATGAACACAATATGGCTTTTACTATGGAACTAGAAAAACACAATTCACACTTTACATTGATGACACTGAAAAAGGGGTGACTCCTTATTGAGTATTCAGGTTCAAGTGCTCTGCTTATAATTTCATACAAAATAACATCTCATATTATTTAAATAATAACACTTCATAATGAATTAGAATTAATATATTTAACCCTTATTTTGGTTGAAAGAATAGTTTGGAAATTTCAAATATATATGTGCTTAACATTGCTAACATTTAACTAGATTATTTGTGTTGTTATATAGGTACTTATGGTATCAACTGCTAACACTTCTTCTCACAACATTCTCTGCTTGGTGCATACAACCTCTGAGCATGTGCATTGAATTAAAAAGTTGTTGACCTAGCTAACATGTTTTAAACTGTTCCTTTAACACAACTCCATAGCGAACTTGGTGATTTGTTTTGAAATTATGAGCTAACACTAAGGCGTTGCTTCCGAGCTGTTGTATTAATTTTTTTAGCATCTAACTGTTTCTTTATTCTCACAAAATGAACTATTTCCAAACATTAATGGATGTAAAAAGTTGTTATTATCATATATCCATTGTTACTATGCTTTTCTTTTTAATAAAATGAATTATATATGCAAAATAACTCACTTTAGGCTTAAAATTTATGAAGTAATTGAAAGGTTTACAAGATCTAAAGAAAGAAAAGTGGCATTTTTTTTATTTAAAATAGCTCAATATTTATAATTTAGTATTTTGCAAAATTTTTTCCATGCACAAAAAAAAAAAGATTGACTTAAGTTTAATGATTATTTAAGGTATTTAAAAAGTTGTGTTTCTTTTTATTAAGTTGCAAAGTATAAGATTAAACTATTAACTGGTGTAAAAGTTAGCATAAGTAAAATGATAGGTTATACAAAAAAAGTGTCTGTATTGTCATAGCTTAGAATATTTTAATTCGGGCACCACATGTCACCAGCCACCAATTCACTGAACAAAAATGTAGGTAATGGCTGTCTCTTGAAGAAAATTTATCATTACTGCTCGATTTCTGGACCTAGGCTTCATTTTATCAAAACTCATTGGAAAGAGTGTGAACTGCACAGCGCAAGATCTTAAAAAAAGTGCCCCCACACACACACTCTCTTCTCCCTCCAAAAAAGAGGGGAAATTTAAAAAGTAATAGGATCAACTGACCTTCAGTGGCAGCATTGTCTAAAGCGTCACTTTCGCAATATACTAGACTGCCTATAACGAGAAGATCGGTGTTTGATCCCGGTCGGGTTTAGCGAGAGTGGTTTTTCTAAATAGTTTTCCACTCTCCTTCCACATAAATGTGATTACACATTCTCCTAATCCAACCCTCCTCATCCTTAACACATTAGTGTAGTTAGTTCATAGGTTTACAACCCAAACAAGTAGCAAGACACGGTACTAAAAAAAGTATCAACTGGTTATAGTATTCATCAATGCAAAAGAAAATAACATTAATTATTTAAATACTCATTGTTGATGGTCATAAAACAGTGTTAATAATTTATTTATTTTTTAATTCAAAAATTCACACAACTAAATAGTGTGAATATTAAATTAGAGAATTAAATCAAGAGAAAAAAAAGAAGCATTATTGCAGCCTTCCAGGATTGAAAACTTGGCCTTCCGGTTCATTCTTGCACTCAAACCAATCAAACAGTACTTCCTGCCAGTTTGTTAAATGGGTTGACAACTTGTTTGATAATTTAAGCTGCACGAGTGTTTCAAAGCAATTGTTAAACCATTGACATGGATATCACTTACCCGCTTGCTTTCCGAATGATAACTTTGTTTTGTACTATTTTGTGAACTTTAGGCCATGACGCTAGAGAAAGCCTCCTTTGAGCCCTGACCTTCAAAGTCTCTTCATCGACTACAGAAGTTACTGGAAGGCCTGTATCTGGTCTCTGAAAAATAAAAATAAATTGATTATGGTTAATAGTGAATCAATGTATTTTAATTAGAGTTGGGTCGAATTCATTATTTTACAAATCCAAATCTCAAATACATGTTTCCACTTTACCGTCTAATCTTCAATTCAAATCCGAATCTTAGAAAAAATTATGAACACAAGAAAAAATAGAAATAATATGGAATAATATAAAATAAAAAACGTAGCTAAATTTTTATATTATTTCTTATAATCCATTCATTCATACTATCAGTTAAGTGTTAAATTACTTGTCTGGGGTCTGGTTGCTAAGTTCATCCTATAGTGATAATGGTTCTGAACTACCAATAAGCACTATCAGAGCTATAAAGCAATTTTCAATTGAAAAAGATGTAAACAAAGCAATTTTTTCAAGGTTATGAGAGTTGAATTTGATATTTTCTTGAATCTCAAATATCTTTAAAGTTTCGAGTTTTTTGAAGGTTCAATCTCTAAATTTACTTTTAGACACAAACTTTGGAAAAGTAGGAAAAAGTTCAGTGTTTTTGTAGTTTTTAAATCAAAACATTTGTTTGGCTAAAGAAAACAAAATAATTCTCCAGTAGAAACCTGAATTTAATTATCTTCAAATGGTGATATCAACAGTTGTTGAATATGTGTCAAGGATTTCCTGGAAGATAGTGACAGCTTTTTTCTTTATTGAAAAAGTTTCTCATCTAATGCTGCTATGCTCATGACAGATATTCAACAATTGTTGACATCATTATGTTAAGAAAATTAATTGTTTATAATGAAGATTTTTTTTGCCAAAAAAAAGTTTTCCTGTAAAAACTGCAAAAACACTGCCCATAATGTGCATTCCCTACACTCCTGCCGACAATATATCTATGTCATAGAAGGACTTTTCATTGTTCTTCTCAGAACGTTTTGCTGGCCTTGTGGCATAAAGTAGCCAGGTAGGAGCAGTGTAAAATTCTAGCCGAGCAAGTGCCTGTGCCTGTGCCGACCTGTGGCAGACATTGTTGATTGTTTGGAGGTAACTGTCACATTTATCCAGAAGAACTTGAATGTAGTTTTAGATAAATAATTGTTAATTGGCCAAAGAGCTTAAAGAGTGATACACACAGAATGTTAAGCTAAGCTGTGCTGTGCTAAGACTTTGTCAGTTTGGTTTCACACTCATTTCTAAGCTAAGCAATTGTCCCTCTTTTCCCTCCCAAATTCATTGTTGTTCCTTTCTGGTCTGCTCTAGTGAAGTTTAGTTATGATGGTATTCTCAAAAATATCGAGTTCAGGTGATAGCACCGAGGAAGAAAAGCTGCTGCTGTTTGCAGTTTTTTGGAAGAAAAAGAAAATTTAGGAGTTAAGAGGTTTGACTTGTTCAATTAATGCTTCCATTTTAAGATAAAACATTTATTAAATATAAAACCTAAATAGAATATTACTTAATTACATGTGAAACACAATGAAAATAAATATTCAACACTTTTTTAGTTATTTTCACTAAACCAGCACCGAGTCTGTTCAACACGGAGCCTAAGCTACGTTATGTGCAAGATGGCTCAAGATGGTAGATGGAAAAATTTCCCAGCCAGCAATCGAAAAAAACATAGCGTGGCGTAGCGAGTCATAGTATAGCTTAGCTTTCTTTGTGAATCAACACATTTAAATATAGGGTCCGCTATTTTTCTAAATAGTTAGCAGAGCAAATCTTAGCTTAGCTTAGCATTCTATGTGTACCGGTCTTCACTGCCGTTTTTAACATGTCGTAGTGCCACCACAAAGGTTTGGCTTTCATTTGTATCAAACTGTGATATAGCCACCAAGGGGCAACAAATGATTTATTATTATTATCATCATTGATTTAAGAAAAGAGGGGTTTTCCATAATGTTTAAATTAAGGTCACTTTCTAAACTGATGCATAAAAATCACTAATTAATAAACACATCGGCTAGTCAATGTAACAAATTTTAATGGGAACAATTTTTCAGAAGAATAGTTTAAAGAGCTTCACAGAAAATTGGGTGGGAAAGCTATATGGTCACAGATCATCCAAGGACAAATAATTGTAGGAAAGACTTTATATGACGATTTAAATCTACGTTCATGTAGTCCTGCAGGCTATTTTTGTGCTCTACCCATCCAGGTTATCTCCACATTTACTCTAATCTAGTAGGGCCGATATAAGTAGATCGTTGTTTACCCACATACCAGATAAGACAAGACTAATTCCTTTGTGTGACCAACTTTATGAATACTCTTATATTATCAAGTCATGAGTTATGTAGGAGTAATTTTTTACAGACAATATGAATGTTGACAGCTCTAAAATAAAAATAAATAAATATATATATTCAATATTGGTACTTACATTTATTTGTACAAGCTATCATTTATATTACTATACATTATTATTACTATGTGCAAATGGTATGATTTTTATTGATTTTGTTAAAGAAGATTGAATCTTTATCAAATGATAAATATTCAGTATTGATCACTTTTGACATTTTCAAATTATTTAAATCTAAAGATAATACTAATGCAGCTTTAGTGATTTTCATTTAGCACTGTGACGCAAATTTTTTATCCCCCCCTGATGAGTTTTGATTGAATGAAACCTAGTTCGAGGGATTGTATGGTAAAGATCGATTTTCAACCTCTTTGTCCAGTGGCAGCAATCTAAAGTGTGAACTGCATTCTATTTTTTGTAAAAGCCATATTGTGTTTGTCCCCTTTCATATGTTTCTATCATTCCTGTACCATCTTAAAAATATAATAAAATCTGGCATCAACAAAGTTTGGACAATTTCCACATGCCCATCACAGACTCTGCCTTAAAATACTTATGAGTGAAGAGTTACTAGCTCAGTGCCCAGAGCATTGGCGTACTAAGTCAAAGGACCCGGGTTCGATTCCTGTGTCCAGTTGTCACCTTTCAATTTACCGAATATTATATTTAGATGTGGCTAAAACCATAACTAACAAGTATTATAACGTTAATATTTAATTCAACATTTTGATTGTTTTCCTATTTAGAAAGTTAGATGCAATACTGCTGATATAATTTAAAAGCAATCAATTAGATATAATTTAATTAATAAACAGTTTATCTAAAAAAGTGTGTTTAATTTATCAAACTCTTTTACACATATGAATAATAAATTTAATTTATTTATTTTTATTGGATATATACAGCAGGGTAGATATTTTTTAAAAGTATATAGAAAAGTGTTTATTTTGTATCAAACTACAATTTTTTTTAAATGTACCAGAAAAAATGAGAAATAATATTCATGGTATACATTAATGATCTATCCATTAACTGAATACATTTTAAAATAGTAGGCCTTTGACTCTTTTGTATGTTTTTTCAATAAATACATTTTTTAATATGAGTTTTACATATCCTGTGAGCTTTTTATTGGTTTTAATTCAATGTTATATTTAAAACTACTAAATATATTAAATATAAGTCAAATTAACACAGAGCTTATTATGCGGCTGATCATTTATTGTGTACCATGATTTATTTTTTTATATGTTAATGTTATTTCATTGAACTGGTGCTTGGTTCATTATATTATTTATAAACATTTTATAGTTACCATTTATAAAAAAAATTACCTATAATTTTAATCCCAATTACAATAAGAAATCCTTTTGCTTTTTAATACCTTTATGACTTTTTTTGTATTTTTAACCTGGTCTGTGTGCAAAGTTAGGTCTGGAAGGCACTGATAAAGTTTTTTCCCATTTTTTGCCTCGCCTTGCTTTTTGTCAAAACCACCTGAAACAGAGCCAACGTTTGATGTTTTATAAATAATTATAGTTAGTAGAAATGAGTCAAATCTTATATTTCTAGAATCTGAACCTTAAATTTTCTTTTGAGTCTAGAATACAAATTAGAATTCTTGCAATTTTAAAATTTGTACTGTTTTATTTCAGTGAAAATATTTAAAAATGAATTTTTAAAAGTTTATAAAAGCTTGGGTACCGCTGACAAGTGCTATTTTGTTTTTCATATTTGCAATGTCATAAAAAACAAAGATAACTCTTTATGAATTATATTATTAAAATTTTGTCCTTTTGTTATTTTCCCAAATAAACAAGTCTAGATAATTTATCTTTCTAATTGCTTAAAATTGTGAGGTTCAAGTCGAGGTCATAATTGTATTTGAGATAACTTTTTGAGATTTTGAATCTTTAGAACACCATAGGATTGCAAATATGAACTTCAAAGCTACAAGTGTAAACATTCATAGGCCTTTCATGACAAGCAGCCGCTGAATTTTCCCATCAGAGGCGCCAGAGCAAAAAAAAATCAGACCAAGCCTAAAAGGGGGGAAATGGAGGTCTAGATGAATGCCCACCCAAAAATTTGTGTTGATAGGATGCTTTTAGAAAATGTGTTGGGGAAGATAATATCAAACAACTAATTAAATAGCTTTGAAAGAGTTTTAATGATATTAAATATCTTTATTAAATAATAAACCATCATTTAATGTTTACCACCACCTCCAGTAAGTTGGGTGAGGTGTTAGGGTAGTAAAGGTTTAAAAATCAAATAGCCAAAGCTATTATGTATGCTTTTAAATGAAGATTACTCCATCTAGATATCATATTCTGAAAATTTAAAAATGACACATGGACACGGGAATCGAACCCGGGACCTTTGGCTTAGTATGCCAATGCTTTAACCACTAAGATATCCAGGAATAGTCCCATGCCCAGCGTCTTTACTACTACTTCTTGAGGAAGATGCTATACTAGCATCAAAATATTGGTGTGTAAATATATGTTAGTGTTTTTATTTATATTTGTGCTCTAACATTTTCCTAATATTTGATCATTTTATTTATTACAAAATGTGTTTGCTCAATGCATTTTTTTCATACATAATATTTGTATACTAATATTGTAATCTTTTAATATTTAGACTGATTAAAAGTTCCTGCTTTGCTAAGAATTGGTCTAGAAATAAAACTGGGTCTTATATATGATCAATCATTATTATTTATTTTTACTTTTATCACTTAAAAACACAATATCACTACCAAATGTAATACTTTGTATTTTGATACTGCTATCTGCTATTATCGATACTTGTTTCCAATGCCAGAAATGAGCAAATTATCAATAGGCACATTCTTCTAGTACCAGAAATTAGTAAAATGTGCTGATACCTTTCTTTCAATTCTAGGAATGAGTAAAGTAAGTTATCAATACTTTTATTTCAACAACACATCCCTAATTGTTGCAACATAGGTGGCAACACCCACCTGTTTGGTTCTTCACCGTGAGACTCCAGTGCTGTGTGTTATTCATCTGAGCAGGGGGCAGGAAGTGGGACTGACTCTCCCCGTGGTGACCACCATTGTTATTGGTGTCCTCCCCCACCCCAGAGTCCGACTGACTGGCCGTGTGACGCCGAGAGCAGGCGGGGAACGAGAGCCTCATCTCCACGTCGTGATGGTCCTGTGGGAAGGTCGTTGTGCCAGCCACTGTCACTGTCCAGCCACTTCCTGTTCCTGAGATATCACAGATACATTAGTGTAGAAAAAATTACCAACAACACATCACTAACTATATTTGTGTGTATATTTCAAAGTGGGTTTACCTGCCTTCTCTATGTCATTAGGTACCCGAAAGTGTATTCTCGCACTTACAAAGTACACCATCTATCCCTATCTTGAGCTAGTTCTATCCAGTCCACCTCATATATCTATATCTTGGGGTGGTTCTATCCAGTTCACCTCACTAAACCTTATCCCTATATTGAGTTAGTTTTATCCAGTCCACCTCATTACACTCTATCCCTATCTTGAATTAGTTCTATTCTGTCCACTTCATTAAACCCTATCCCTATCTTGAGCTAGTTGTGTCCAGTCCACCTCATTAAACCTTATCCGTATGTTGAGCTTTCTAGCCTAAATATTATGTTCTTAAAATTAAAAATGACAAATGGGCATGGAATCGAACCCGGGACCTTATCTTAATACGCCAATGCTTTTACTACGGATCCATCCAGGAGCTATCCCCGGACCAGGGCACAGACAATGTATACAAGCCTTCCATACATACTTTATTGTATAGTGTTGCTTTCTTTCAATTTTATTCACTTTGAACGTACAATGTATTTGTACGATTGGTAGCATAAAGACACAAACAAGTATCCGATGGCTTTGAAATCAATGATATCTCTTAGATGCTGATGATATTCAATTGTCCATCACAGACTCTACCTTAAAATATGGGTGAAAAATGGCTCTGAGCATGGGACGAACCCTAGAGAGCTCAGTAGTAGAGTATTGGCCCACAAAGTCAAATGTCCCGGGTTCGATTCTTGGGTTCAAGTGTCATTTTTTCAATTTATTTCATTATATTGCAAGTTGTACAGTTATTATACTCTATAATCTGAATCTAGGAGGGAGGGGAAGATAAAAATAATCTGTTTAGTTATCTTAGTTATCTTTTGTCCTTATATGCAGATTTCTTGTGGCTAATCATAAATATACCCCTGATTATTCAATACTTATCATGAATTAATAAATATTTATATTAATTATACTTCCCCCTTAAGATTTCTTTGTGTACCCCCGTGGGTACGCTTACCCTAGGTTGAATACCACTGCTCTAGTATCAGCTCACCATAATTCGAGTGCATTTTTTCTAACCTACTCTCCTCATCATTTCGCTCCTCTTGGAATAGAGTCACCCAAAGTTGTTTTTAAACTAGGGGACCAAACGCATAGACTTATTTTGTAGAAGCTGGGGTCCTACCTGTAGAGGCTCCCCATGGGGGAAGACCCCCAAATGGAGATGGAAAGGAAATCTTCTTTGACTTTAAAGTCACCTTTAAATAATTTAAAGGGTTTTAAATATATGATTCATTTTTTATGATTAACCTAGACATAAGAAGGATACAAAAATACATCGTTAGTAATATTTTTGGGGAGTAGGGCCTACTAATCTATAAACGCGCCTCAGTGTTCTCGGCCATCACCAAGTCTCGTTATTGATTTATAAACGTGCCTCAGTGTTCTCGGCCATCACCAGGTCTCGTTATTAATTTATAAACGTGCCTGAGTGTTCTCGGCCATCACCAAGTCTCGTTATTAATTTATAAACGTGCCTCAGTGTTCTCGGCCATCACTAGGTCTCGTTAATAAATAATTTATAAACGCGCCTCAGTGCTTTTGGCCATCACCAAGCCTTGTTAATAATTCAGAAACGTGTCTCAGTTATTTCGGCCATCATCAAGTCTTGTTAATCATTTAGAAACGTGTCTCAGTGCTCTTTACTATCGCCAAGGCTCTTTAGTGAAATTAAAACGCGCCTCAGAGCTCTCGACCAGCGTAAAGGTTATTTACTAATTTATAAACAAAGCACTGCTACTGCCACCTCCAGTTTGTTGCGGCTGTTGATACTGGTACGGGGTCGCCTCGCTCTGGTGGTAGTTCTGCGTCCTCGACCTCGTCCTATGAGGTCTCGAGCTCCTCCTCGCCCTCACAGGCCACCTGAGGGGGTACACTGCCGGGCTTCCATCCCTATCGTCCTCGGAGTCACCGCTCGAAGACACGGAGGACTCTGAACACGCAAGCTCTCCGGAACCTTCCAGGACGTTGCTTATCCCGAGTCTGGGGGAGCCGGATATATGAAGGTAGGTCGTGCTGTGGTCTGAATCGGGCGTCGAGGGGCTCTTCGGTAACGTCAATGGCCCTTTATCCGCCGGGGGTACCAACGATTGCCTCCTAGTCGCGGGCAGCAGCTCCGGTAAGGCGGTGGTAGGAGAGTGCGCGGTGAGGTCGTCGTCAGTCGGTGTTGGTCTATAAGGCACGGTGCACTGTCGTATTCTGTTCTCGCCCCCGCCGACCACCGATACAGTTTTTTGTAAAGGGGCCAACTTTTGTCGATGTTCCTCTTTATCCGATGTGTTGCATGAGCCTGTAATATATAAGACACATTTTCCGTCAACGTTTATGTGAGTATTGGAAATGATGACAGTGAAATATATCACAAAATACATTTATATTAAATACTGTTGGACAATTTCAATATTACCAACATGGAGGGAATAATATATATAAGGACATAATTTAAATCAGCGGTTCCAAAACTTTTTAAATGGCGTACCACGCCAACGATTTGGATTTGGTCATTTGGAGGTCTGACACCTTTGTTCAGTTGGTAGCGTGTCTGCCAGATAACCTAAGGATCCCGGGTTAGATTCCCGGCATGGACAAATGTTTATCATAGATAAAAATACTAGTTTACCCTTTCACATTGATAAATTGACAGTCGGGGACTGGATGATGTGCCTGCTCTAATTTTAAGAGAGATTATAAGGCATGTATGAAGCTACGACAGGCCCATCCAGCCAGTAGAGGAAAAACATATGAATCGAATACAAAACTGACCCAGGCCACAAATTGTAAATAGTAAAGGATGTAATTTGATAATTTTGAGTACCACTAATATAATGCTGAATATTTACTATTTCAGAACAACTGGTATAAGAAAAATTCCAAATCAATTCATGTGCTGTACATATGTTTTGTGTAAAATTACATAAATCTGATCAAACAAATAAAAAGTGTATCACTTGAAAATTGTCACTTGGACACGGGAATAGAACCTTGGACCTTTGGCTTAGTGTACCAATGCTCTACCACGGAGCTATCCAGGATCCCCAAAGGTACAATTATTTATACTTTGAGTGTTGATATTCATTGAATGAAAAATTGCTTATAATGGTAAATAACATTTACGTAATTATGTTAGCACACATAGTTGTGCAGTTTAACTATACAATTACTTATAATTTGTTACTTTGAATAGTCAATAATAAAGGGTAGTTGGCAAGATATTTGGATAAAAATACGTTTCTACTTACCATCTTCAACATTGCTTTCATCCGGTGTACTTAGGTTTTCTTTTATTAGGTAAAAGTTGATCCACCCTCTAGACAAAGACAGCAGGTCTCTTTCTTCAGCTTGTAGCATCAACGAGGCTCTACCTTGGTAGCACTTTGAGATTTCCAATGGAACTATCTTAGCCTGTTCTACGGGCGTGCTTCCATATTGATCTGGCGGAAGGTCTTTTATCTGATCCAACTGCACGAGTTTATCTTGCGTAGTCGCATTTACATAGTCCAATCCTTGCCTCGATAAACTTTCGACTGTTTTTGGTTGATACACTGTTCGTTTTGGCAGTGTTTTTCTTTTCAAACTACTTCTGCGGCTGTCCCTGCCACCACCATTATTATTAACTTGTCTATCATTACTACTGCTACTCTCATCTTCTAAGAGGTGTTGTTCACTGTGGTTAAAATCACACTCAGAGCTTGTTCGCTGTATCTCAGATTTCTGTTTGATACCTTTTGTTTTCCTTATAATATTATCTTCTGTTTTTATGCTTTTCCTCTTTCTGACTTCATCCAAATAAAAGTCTTCCTTATTTTTATTGTCGTTAAACGTGCTGTTTTCTTTGTTATTACTCTGATAAAGGGTATCATTGTTGATGTTCCTTTCTGACTGAGAAGTTTTGTTGAATTCTAAGTTGGTGACGTTGATGGCGTTCCCAGTGCTCTTTCTCCATGATTTTTTAATTTGATTTGTTTTACTATCAACATATATGGCATTAAATGCATTGTTAATATCATTTTCATCCTGTTTGACACTGTTCTCGATTTTTTCAACGGTCAACGAGGCTCTCCGGGATTGATCAGGCACCAATCGGTTCTGATCTTCCGTTGAAGACTCCAACGACCCACTTTTTTCTTCAGGAATCACCTCGAATCTCCGTTGAAATCTATTTGCCAAAATGTTGGCTGATCGTCTCGTGGGGGCAGATTGCTGAAGAGGTCGCGTGGGTCTTCTAATCGGTAAGTTTGAGGATTTAGGTGAATTTGAAATCAATTGTGAACCTATAGGAAAATTGGTTTGTTCTTTACTTATTTTGTACTGTACTATAGGAGATTTCATGATTGGTATTTGAGATTTATTTATATTTAAAACTTTGTTTGGACTTGAAGAGGAAGAATTTGTATCTATAGATTGTTTACTTTGGATGATGAAGCCATTCTGGTTAGAAACTATAGGTTCTAAGTATAAATATGTTTTATGTTCAGTAGCCTTTTTTCCGTCCGCTGCTCCATTTTTATGACGACTTTGCTCTGATTGACTATTCGTACTAATTGTGTGTGCATCCATTTCATAATTACGTTTATTTAGGCCTTGCATTGTTTCTGTGTTGTTTTTATCCATAATTATTGGCGCTTGTACTTTTTCTTTAGTATAACATTGTGTACAAATTTCCTCAACATTAAAATTATCTTCCTCTCTCTTTTTAATTAATGGTTGTGTATTTGAGGTATGAATTAGATTCACTTCATTTAGGCTGTTACTATTTACAATATTTTCGTTAAGTCCACATTTGGGGCTCATTGGACTAGTAGAGGCTTCTCTGAAGTTTTTGTTGAAAGTGTTTGTGTCTTCGCCCGCTGTTTTATCACCATGCGGATTTTCTTCCTGTATTGATTTGCCTAGTTCTTTCTCTTTAATCGGTGGAGGTATTGATTCCTTGTGTGATATTACGTGATTCGTGTCTTGGGGCTTCAGGGATTGTTCACCCGAAGATGAAAATTTACTTTCTATTACATGTTTTTCTTTCCTCTTAGCTACCTTCGAATCTTGATCATCAGGTATGTTACTTAGTTTTTCTTTCAAAGTTGGAGACAGTTTCACAACTCGATTATTGGGTGTTTTTGTTCTTGAAAGTGTTTTCCTTTGATATTTTGATATAACCCTCTTTTTTTCGTCATTCGAGGACTCTCCTAACTCTTTACTATTTTGTTTTTTAATTTTCTTGACTTCCAGCTCATGATACCTTTCTGAAAGTTTTTTCTTTAATTTTTCAGGCATACTTTGTGATATAGTATTTGGTTTTATTGGAATTTCTTTGCCACTGTCGTCCTTTCCCGAGATAGATACAAAAAAAGCTTTAGCTCTTCCTCTTGGTGTGACCATATATATTAATTTGTGTTTATGCTCATTGTTTTCCACTGGCAATAGATCAACAATATCTGCTCTTACTACTTTAGTGCAGTGATGATCCCTTGCCACTCTTTTCTTATGATTAGGAGATAATGATTCTTCAAGGCTATCAACTAAGCTCAAACATTCAGAGTCGCTGTTACTATTACTTGAACAATCTCCTGAAGATGTGTTCACCAACATTGACATGGACCGTGGGAGAGCAGAATAGCGGGGCACAACTAATTCGGCATCTACGTTTTTACGGTAAACACTACCAGTTCCAATGCATGAACTTAAAGGTCCCTGCTCTCCACTAACGTTTTCCGATACTGATCCTTGATTCGCCCAGAAATGTTGAGGTTGATGTTGTGTTCTAAGACACCTGGTTTCATCAGTTACGTGACTCCAATTGTAAGCTGTTTGTGAGAGAATTGGAGATAGAATATTATCTCTGTCTTTTAATCGCAAACAATCCGAATCATGATGGCTGTATATAATCCGTCTTGCTTCATTGACTTTAGTGTCACAAATCTCATTATTTTTTTGTAAAGTATTTACAGAACGGGTATAACACATTTTTGGGTCGATAAATTCAAAATTTGTGCCCTTGTCAAATTCAAGTGATCCAACCTGATGAGATTTTGTTCCGCAAAATTCAACAACTTGAAATTTTGATGGAAGCAGCGGTAGATTATGGTTATTACTTGAACAATTATTTGGTTTTAATTCATCACTTTGTGCACTAGTTTGTTTGTTCAATAATGACATAACATGGTATGTAGATCTAGGCGCCTCATTGACACACAAAATTGTAGAAGTTTGTTTAATGATGGCACAAGATCGACTGGGCATGCAACCGTCATCTATTTTATGGTCCTTGTCCAGCATGTTCTCAAGTTTGTTTGCCATTTTATGGTCATCTTTGCTCTCTTTAAAACATTTTGTAAGCTTACAGTTAGAATCACCACAAAGTTTTACACCTTGCATTTGATTAGTACCTTGCGCTGATGTCTGAGTAGATCGATTTGTTACGTCATTTGGAATTACATTAGTAGGCTTGTCTTTAACATTAAGGGCGGAAAAAATATTTCCCACATTTGATTCAATCACTTCCTCTTTCTGGTCCTCCATGAATGAAATATGGTCTATATCTTGTACAAGGTCAGAAAAAGCTGTAAGCTCACTAGATTTCCCACTTTCATGATCTGGTGTATTGTGTGTCACAACCGATTCTGATATTAAACTTAAAGTCATATCTTGTGTTGAAGTTGTGTGATCACTCACCGTCTGGCCAAGAGTAGTAGAGTTTTCCAGTGATTTTATCTGTATTTCTGTCCCCTCGGGTGTTGTGCTAGGTCTACTAGAACCTGAAGAATTTCCCACTGGTGTTATGCTGCACGATTCGGATATTCTGTCAGATGAAGTAGACATGTTATGTGTCTGGTCAGACTCTGGTGTGGTAACGATACATTCTGTTGGAGTACAAGCGCTCACGTCAGTACTCGTTTCTGATGTCCGACCTAAAGGTGATTCATTGTAGCCCGAGGACTGCCCTGATCTAGACTCACTATTATTCCCCCCTGTGTCCGGTGAGCTGCTGGAACTTTGGGACGGTTCATCTAAAGACAATTTTTTGACTTCGTGTGATTTACTACTGCCATTTGAACGTTGCGAAATAATCTGAGATTCTTCCAGTTTTTGCTCATCTTGTTCTAAAAACTCTTTGGCTTCATCTTGGTCTTGTTTTAATAGATAATTTTTTTCAACTGATGTAGGGTCATTTTTATTTTCTGATAAAACATTTCGTCTTGATAAACGACCATCTGTACCAGGCGTTTCATCTTTATTGCCGTCGTGAAGTTTCCCTATCACTTTAGAGCTTTTAGATAGGACAATTTCATCATTTGCGAGAGATTGCTCACTCTGAGTAAATGCTGAATCCGATCTTAAGCTGAGTGTCATATCTTGTGTTGAGATCGTGTGGTCACTCGTCGTCTTGTAAAATGAAGGCGAGCTCTCAAAATTAGATTTTATTTCTGATGTATCTATTCTAGAATCATTGCTTCTGAAAGTAGTGTTTTCTGAAGTGGATGGGTTTTCATGAAACAATTCATTGAGTTCACGTGAGCTTGTTTTCGCTGTGTCACCAACTTGATCACTTTGATTAGCAGCTGATTCAGACCTTAAACTTAGTGTCATATCTTGCGTTGAAATGGTGTGATCGCTTTTGTCGGGATACATTGTTGGTGAACTCATTCCTCCTACTGATGCCATTGGAACTAATTTTCTAAAATCTTTATCCATAGTTGGAGTACTTCCAAAAGCAGAGGTGTTTACAGGTTGGCAGGTGCAGTCATAATTATCATCTTCTTTACTCTCTCCAACTAGTGCTTCATTATCAATCAAAGTTAGTCCTGATATTAAACTAAGTGTTGCATCTTGTGTAGATAAGGTGTGATCACTGTTATTCGGATATAAAGAAGTAGAACTCCCTGATAACATTTTAAGGTTTTCTATCTCAACCCCGAAATGTCTCTTTGGAGTTATTTTTGAATTCGAGTTATTGTCAATCCCCGAGTCTCTATTTTTATCTCCATTTGTTAATTCAGATGTTAAACTTACTGTTAGATCTTGCGTTGATATTGTGTGGTCACTCTTGGTTTTGTACAAGGTTGGAGAGCTTAATATTTCAAATTTGGCACCTGATGATTCTTTTCTAAACGTTTTAGTAACAGATAGGTTATCCTCTGCAGCTGAAGGGGACAACTGTTCATTCTCAAAATCATCCATCGATATTATTTTTCCATCAATCAATGATGATTCATTTCGTTCAGCAGCTGAATCTGATATTATACTCACAGTCATGTCCTGCGTCGATAAAGTGTGATCACTTTTAGTTCGATAGTAGTTTGAAGAGCTTCCCTCCAACATAATAGCTGGCATTTCTAGCTTACATTCTTGAATCTTAGTTGAGCTGCTTGACTGTAGAGCGGCTGCCGCACTGCCTTCCCTTGCTTGTGGATAAGACGTTCTTCTCCTAAAAATACAAGAACGCCCAATGGGGGACAAGCTATTTCTGTTCCAACTTCCTCCTGTCAGCTGTTCTGAGTATCTTCTATGGAAACATTTGTCTATTGAATCCTGTGATAGTTGTCTTGCAATTTTGTTTGAACGTGAAATATTAAATTTTTCTAACATTCGTCTTTCATTTTTATTTGAATCTTTGATGGTAGAATGCTCCAAAGACGATATTTTATCGTTAACTAAGTCTTTGTCTGGAAATAATTCATTTTTATGTCTATTCTGTCTATTCGAAGATGGGGAATCTCGTCGTCTATCCTCGGAGTCACCCTCTCCATGTCTCTTTCCAGCTTCGCGGATATTTCTTGACCCATTGCTGTGGTCGGAAGGTATTGCCTCAGGTGTGACCACGGGCACGGTGGCCACGCCGCCACTATCGCTGGAGTCCGACCGTTGTTTGGTGAGTGTGTACCTCCTCATGACTGTTTCCGGCACAGAATACCGGCGGTGGGGTAGAGGCGAGGAGTGTTGGGAGGGGTGGGCTCCTGCGCGGCTCATTCTCTGTCCAGTTCCTATCCCAGTCGGCACATTGGGCTCTTCCACGAGGTGGAGTTTCCGAGTCTCCTTGGCTCTGAAAGAAACAACAAAAAATACTCATGAATTACATTTGTTTAAATGTGTACACAAACGAGCTCTTAATTGATTGCAAGTTGACTAATACAGTGTAAACGAACAGTTAACATGGCTGCTATTAACAAAACTAGTAGAATTCATGAACACTTGTGAGTAATTTGAAAACAGCTTAGGTAAAAAAATGTTTTATCTATATTTAAGTAGAAGAGGTAAAAGTTTTAAAAGCATCAGAATAAAATGTAAAATATTTATCTTTCAAACAATCTAAAAAATCACACATCTTTATACCGGATAGCATGTTTGAAAAGTGAATGTAACGTTTATATTTTGTTGGTTAATAATTATAAAATATGGTTGAATGGTTTACATGTCCATTAATGTGTTAATTTGCACACCCACAAATAATTCAAACAAATTTAATCACCGTTTTCATCCTCATGAAATATATTGTTTATGTTGTTAATAGCTCTTGTGTTAAACGTAATAACTATTAGTAATAATTATAACAATAAACTGTTCACAAACATGGATAAAATTATTTTAAATAATAAATAAGATAGTAATACTGTATCAATCTAAATACTGAATTTGGTTTATTATAAAAATACACTTGTGTATTTGTTTATAAATAATGTAAACATAATTATTTATTGTAATGAATATTTAGTTGAATATTTTTATAGGTAAAAATAATTTACTGCCTTTTTGTCTTTGACAAATTTATATATTTTGTGCTTGACTTACACTTAACTAATCTATATTTACAAAGCCATTAATGTGCTTTGATAGTATTTTTTTACTACCGCGTCCTTTCAATGTTATACGCATATATGATAATTAATATAATTGGGTAGGGACGAGGAAGAAAGAATTTTAGAGGTAATTTACCCACATTTGCGTGGAAATCACCCTAAGTACACCCAACCAGGATTTGAGCCCCGATACCTCCATCGTCGGCAGACCAGTCCAACACGAGAATGACGTCTTAAACCATTTGGCCATTGAAATTGGTCTTGATAGATAATTGATAATTAATTAATACCTGGGACTTCTAATTAGAGTGGACTATATACTAGGCCTACTCATATTATATGTTATTATTATTATTATTATTATTATTATATTATTAGCACCGCGTCTTACTACCCGTTCGGGTTATACGCACTTACGCTAATGTGCAAATGGTAGGGTGAATGTGAGATGAAATGAAGGGCCTACAGTTTTACGTGGAATCCAAACCACGGCGGAGACCTGGCATTCCTCACATTCACATATATGTTATCAATCTATACTTTAAATCCAGGATCGAACACGAATCTCTGCCCAGATGTACTAGAGGGATATTATTCCAATTGATGGTTTTCCATCCTCTTTCCAGGTGAGGGCCGTGATTAATCTTAAAGTTAATCTTACTCGTCCTGCGCATTTAAAATATTCATTGACATTTGTAGAAATTTTAAGCGGATACATAGCACAAAAATAAATCAAAACTTCAAAAGGTCATATCGATACGTTTTTCTTCCTTTCGACTTACTTCGCAAACTTGACCCCTAGGGGGACTAGTCATTTCATACGGCATTGAGTTTATTCAAGGACATGACAATTCACAAGTCAACCCTCAATGATCTTGGGGTAGAGTGTTCGCTTCAGGACCCGTTGTTTGTGATTTCAAACCCAGCTTGGGTCGACGGATTTTTCTTAAGCTATAAAAATCCATAACACAGCTTCCTTCGAAGGGGAATTAAAACATTGGGACCAATGTCGAGTGTGGCATTAAAAGAAACCTAGAAGGTATGGGGAGATACCTTTCCTGGCAAAATTGATAGTTTAATTCGCTCTCGCTCATAGAAATTATCGTGTGCTGATATAGTCTGTCGGTTTAGAAATTGCACGTTAAATACCTCAAATAAATAAATGAAAAAAAATTACATTTCATAAAACGGTAATTGTACTTAAAAATCAATAGCGTAATTTCTACCGTTTATAACGCTTGGATTTGTATTTCTAACTGACGATTGATTTGTGTATTGTATGTGCATGTCTTTTGTTGGGGTCGCGGTGCATCATTATTATTTTTATCGGCACCAACCTCTCAAGTAATTTTATTTTAATATAGGAGGGGAGTCACGATAGTGATCAGACAAGCAGATATGGCTGAACTGAACTGAGATGTCTCGGAAGATAGCAGACGCTCAGCTGTATGGCCAGACTTATCGTCATTCAAGCTACATGTAACGCTCCTCTATGGCTAAATGCTGTGATACTTGTAGCTTCAACTAGAGCAGCATTTACTGATCGTCTGACCGGAGCCTTAAATTACTTGGATGCATTATTCCAGTGTCATTTGTCTTTCACTTTGAGATACATTCAGTGTCCTGTATGACCCGTTACACTTAAATTCATTGGGTGGATTATTCCAGCATCATTTGCCACAACTTAAAGCGGCATTTACCAGTATACTGGCCGTAGCCTCAAGATTTTCAACCACGGAGCTACTCAAATTAGACTCAAAAGTGACGCAAGTAAAACATAAATTACCAGACAGTAGTTTGCGCGTCGCTACTAATGTATTTCAATGGCGGTTCGCTGACTGATTTCTAACCTGTTTACGACGCGTCGATGATCCGTCACTGGAAGCGCATCATGCTAGGCGCCGAGCTACTCCAGTTACGGACTCAGTCATCACGACTGAATAAATTATTGAACATTTAATGTATTATTCAAGGTCACTTTCTTTCGACATGCAATAAATTTTGCACCAGTTTGCTACAGTTCCTTTGCCGCGACGTGTAATTTGGAGTTTATAATTTTTTCAATGATCTATGGGTGAATACAAACTCTTCTTTGGTTTCTAATACCTGTAATAATAATAATAATAATAATAATAATAATAATAATAATAATAGAGAACCAAATCCTCGTCGGTACTTGAGTCACTAGACTTTATATTAATAAATATTAAATATTCTAGAAGCCCAAAGAAGGTGCTTGCAGATAGATAGTGTAAGAAACTGATTGAAATATCACCACTTATGCATTGCACCGTATGCGAAACTTAACTAACATTAGGTTAACTACTTGTTTATGACTTAAATCACCAACTAGTCCACTCACAGTTGAGTATCCACGTGGGTGAAAGATCTAATACTACAATAGCTCCATGGCTTCTTTGGTGCTGACTGACAGCTTTGAAAAGTTACCAGACCAAATTATGTATCCCTACGCCAAACCATATGGTCTGCAAAAACATGTGTTTAGCAGCTGTCACTTCTGACAGTCAAAATTTAGGTATATACCTAAATGTTGACTGTCAGAAGTCAGCTGTGAGCTGTCAGTCAGCACCAAAGAAGCCATGGGGCTACTNGTATATACCTAAATGTTGACTGTCAGAAGTCAGCTGTGAGCTGTCAGTCAGCACCAAAGAAGCCATGGGGCTACTGTACATACCTAGCGATGGCGTCTGGATGTGAAATAAGTGGACAGCAACCAAACTTGTAAACCAATAGTAAATATCTACTCAGTGCTACCCGAAACCAAACCAGAGAATCCTAGACTTGTGCTGGATCGCTATAACCTTGGATATGCGCTAAAATTGTCTCATTTTAAAAATTATTTTTAGAAAGAACCTCATCGGACAGTTAGAAAAGTTAGTAGATCTAATTTCACATATTCAAACATCAGTTTGTGTGATCTTGCTTCAACTGGCACTTTTGATGCCTATTGAATAACACTAAGATAATTACTAACGATATAGTCAAATGTTATCACTGTTGACCGAAAAGAAATGTTTTAATTTTAAAGCGTTACTTTTAGCCAAAATTCTGCTATAGAGGTATACCGTGTGAGACACACTTCAGAGGTGGAAAGGAGAGATAAAAAAAAGTTCATACAATCATGTGTCTCATTTGACTTTTTCTTCCAAGTTATAGTCGTTTTTACTCCAGTAATAAGGCGCTATTTAACATTATAGGAGGTGCTCAAAATAGCTTGCAATGAAGTGTATTTTTGAAAGAGAGTAGCATTGTACGACATGACGACTGCAGGCTAGTATTCAGGCCTAAAGTGGACATTTTGAGCACTTCATATAGTGTTGGTGACCTGGCGGTCTAGGGGTAAGGTGTCCGACTTCTGTGCTGGGGGTCCGGGGTTCAATCCCCGGTCCCGGCACAGATTTATCTGATTACCAAACCCTTCCTTCACCTCTGACAAGACATCTTGTGAATGTGGGGAATGCCAGGCTTCCACCGTTGTTCGGATTCCACGTTAAACTGTAGGTCCTCCATTTCATCTCACAATCACCCTACCATTACACATTAGCGTAAGTGCGTATAACCGGAACGGGTAGTAAGACGCGGTGCTAATAATAATAATAACATAAAGTGTTAAGCAGCTCCACATTACTGGAGTATAAACATAATTAAAACTGGGAAACAAGGTTGAATGGGACACATGGGTATTTTAATTTTTCATTATTTTTGTGTCTAAGGTCCACTTCTGAGATGGTTCCCATATGTACACTCTGTGTAATATACACTGTAGAGTTTGATGCTGTTTCTCGGGTGTAAGGTCCGCCCCCGGAATTACCAACGCTCAAGTCTTCCGGAAAGTGTGAAGTTTTGTATCACGACCGGAAGATGAGAGGGCATAAATTACTGTACTTTTCCCAGCCTTTTCTCAAAATGGGGCATTATTAGCACGCGCCAATAGACATTTGCATAGTCACGAAACGTAAATCTGGGATAAGTATAACTGAAAAAAATAGGTCGGCCTCTTAGACACTCTAAGGCAGCGTTTTTCAACCGATGTGTTGAGATAGTTTGGGAGAAAGATCAACACGAAGCTAAGAAAAAGAAGAAAAAAATTGAGGAACACAAAATATACTTTTTTTAGACCCATGATCAACTTTTTTATTTTCAAATAACAGTTATTAAAATTTTAGCCATTGAACTTTTAAACACAATCTTAATACTAGTTTTTTGAATTATAAAATCTTTTCTTAAAAAAACTGAGTGTATGCCATGAACAGTTTTATCACCTTGATCAGTGTTCCTTTAGTTTAAAAATTTTGAAAAATTGCTGTTATAAAATATGAAAATATCTTTAATTTGGAGATGTTTATAAATCGGTTTATGCATCTTTTAACTCACACTTCTTATCCTCTTACACACACCCGCCTCGGTGGCGTAGTTGACTAACGCGCTTGTCGTGTTGAGCTCGACTGCTGAGGACGAGATCGAGGTTCAAATCTCGGTCGGTTGAACTGAGGGTGGCTTTTCCTAAATGGTTTTCTACGCTCCCTCCACGCAAATGTTGGTTCATTTCCTCTAATTCAACCTTCCTAATCCATTAGCGTTATTAGTACTTAAAAATCGTATAACCCGAACGGGCAGTAATACTCTTACTCACATTCCTGACCATCTTTCCAGTCATATTTTTAAAAATATTTTCACTCACAATCCTGATCATGCTTTAACTCATATTCCTGAACACCTTTTCACTCACAATTATGACCACTCTTTTATGCACATTAAATTATCATCCTTTCTCTCATATTTTTATCACCCTTTCATTCACAATTCTGATTACGCTCTTAGTCACATTTGCTATCACCTTTTCACTCACATTTCCTATCATCATCAACATTCTTTCACTTAATGTTTGCTTATCACTTATCAGGATAAACTATTATAATCGTGAACAGTGAACATTTTCGACCTCAAGTTTATAATAAATCTTTATTTTTTATACGTGTCGGAATTTAAAAAAATGGATTTTTCAGTTCAACGATTTTGTTTAAAATTGATATCTGCGAAGTGTTTGACATGACAAAGCAAACTGTATACTATACTTGTTTTTTGGGAGAAAATTTGTTTAAGGGTAGTTTGCTGGTGACGTTTTTTTTTAATTTGAATATTTTAATAAATTCATCTAGCTAATTGCTTCGATAACTGTTAAATTTGTTAAATGTTTACATAATAAATAATTATATAGACATTGATTTTTATGAATAAAATTCAATCAATAGTTGATTACAAATGACTGCTCAAAAAAAATTAAATAGCTCTAATGATTTATCAAAATCTATGTTTGAAACTTTTTTATATAATAATAAATAATGTTTGCTGGTTTTATAAAATACTTTAATTTAAGGGTTCTTTACTTAAGATAAATTTTAGGAAATTTTAAATATTTCAAAAATGGCTTTAAGAGTTTTTCATGATAAATAAGAATATATTTTGATTTCTAAAAATGTAAATCATTAAAGACAGGTTTAGGAATAACTTATAGATTATGATTTTTCTTTACAAGCTTTAATACACCATATGAGAAAGTTTGTTCGATTGTGTCGTACCAAATCCTTTCACTCAAATTTCCGATCATACTCCGATCCCCCTTTCTCTCTGAATAGTAATAATAATTAGCACCGCGTCTTACTACCCGTTCGGGTTATACGCTTTAAGTACTAATTACTCTAATGGATTAGGAATTGGGAAGGTTGAATTAAAGGAAGTGAACCCGCATTTGCGTGGTGTGAGAGTGGAAAACCATTTAGGAAAAACTACCCCCAGTTCACCTGACCGAGATTCGAACCTCGATCTACCCGTCCTCAGCAGTCAAGCTTAACACGACAAGCGCGTTAGCCAACTACGCCACCGAGTCAGGTTTCTCTCTGAACAACCATAGTGTTGATAGTTAATTAGTCCTTTGAACAACCTTATTGTTGATATTTAATTAGCCCTTTGAACAACCCTAGTGTTGATATTTAATTAGCCCTCTGAACAACCTTAGTGTTGATATTTAATTAGTCATCTGAACAACCCTAGTGTTGATATTTAATTAGTCCTCTGAACAACCCTAGTGTTTATATTTAATTAGTCCTCTGAACAGCCCTAGTGCTGATATTTAATTAGTCCTCTGAACAACCCTAATGTTGATATTTAATTAGTCCTCTGAACAACCCTATTGCTGATATTTAATTAGTCCTCTGGACAGCCCTAGTGCTGATATTTAATTAGTCCTCTGGACAGCCCTAGTGCTGATATTTAATTAGTCCTCTGAACAACCATAGTGTTGATATTTAATTAGTCCTCTGAACAATCCTAGTGTTGATATTTAATTAGTCCTCTGGACAGCCCTAGTGTTGCTATTTAATTAGTCCTCTGAACAGCCCTAGTGCTGATATTTAATTAGTCCTCTGAACAACCCTAGTGTTGATAGTTAATTAGTCCTCTGAACAACCCTAGTGTTGATATTTAATTAGTCCTCTGAACAGCCCTAGTGCTGATATTTAATTAGTTCTCTGAACAGCCCTAGTGCTGATATTTAATTAGTCCTCTGAACAACCCTAGTGTTGATATTTAATTAGTCCTCTGAACAACCCTAGTGTTGATAGTTAATTAGTCCTCTGAACAACCCTAGTGGTGATATTTAATTAGTCCTCTGAACAACCCTAGTGTTGATAGTTAATAAGTCCTCTGAACAACCCTAGTGGTGATATTTAATTAGTCCTCTGAACAACCCTAGTGGTGATATTTAATTTACCTCTGGACACACCCTAGTGGTGATATTTAATTAGTCCTCTGAACAACCCTAGTGGTGATATTTAATTAGTCCTCTGAACAACCCTAATGGTGATATTTAATCAGTCCTTTGAACAACCCTAGTGGTGATATTTAATTAGTCCTCTGGACACACCCTATAGCTTTGATTGTTATTTAGTCCTGCAGGAGTGGAGCATTGTCTCTAGAACATCGTGTCTGTTAAAACTTCCAGTTAATTTGGATCTCACCATAGCCCACTCAACAGGTGGTAGAAACTTTGTTTGGTTCTTAACACTTTCAAAAACTTTCAAATTTAAAATAAAAAGAAAGCTTTTGTCATGTTCGTTAGGGAACAAGCAATTTCCACAGAAAACAAACAAGTGCTCCTCACTACCCTGTCTGAGTGGCTAAGTGACAGAGGGGTTGATTGAATGTCTGGTAGAACGTGGTTCAAGCCCAGATTAGGTTTATTTGAGGATCTGTTTATGGGTTTGTCTTATATATTCTCCACCCATAAATTACAATCATTCCTTCCGATAAGTTTTAGCGGCTTAGTAAAACTGCTGTCCACGAGTTATTTAAGGCAAGTCTAAAAAAATTATTTTAGACTGGTTTGTAGAAATCTTAACAAAGGCCTAGCAAAATTAAAATCAGCTGTGCAGACACCTTAAGAAAGGACTAACAGACATTACAGACTTAAGATTAGTTGTGCAGACAACTTAAGAGAGGACTAACATACACTTTGAGAAAAGGTTAAAATACTTAATAACAGTTCATAGTAAAGGACTAACAGATTGTGAAAATACTTTGAGAAAGGACTAACAGATTTCATATCAGTTTTGAAAATAGCTTAAGAAATGACTACCATACTAAAGATCAATAATAATCGTGCGGACATCCTAATAAAGTATAAACGGACTGCAGGCACTTGAAGAAAGGACTAACATTCTCAAGATAAATTGGGGAGACATCTTAAGAAGAGAATAATATTGTGAGCTTTCACAGTAATAAATTTACGGCTGGGGGACTGGGTGCTGTGTTAATCCTAAATTTACTAACTACACCAGATATAATCAGTTGGTTCAAAAAGTGCATATATATATATATATATATATATATATATATATATATA
>CABFVX010000557.1:242806-267413 GCA_902151425.1 Timema shepardi
TATATATATAAGTTATAATATTCTTCTTCTATTTTTACATAGGCATAATATATATATATATATATATGTATATATATATTATGCCTATGTAAAAATAGAAGAAGAATATTATAACTTGGGTTGGCTTATTTAAGTTAGTTTGTAAATCGGGAGCGGATAAAGCCCCGTGCTTGGAGGGTTCAAATATAATCCTACGTTACAAGCTGACCTCACCAGATCTTGGTTCACGGCCCGTTATAAATCGAGACGTTTATAATTTCTATGCGGTCTTTGTTATCACGCACGGGACTTACTCCAAGGTGTAAAGACCACAGTCCCATTTTCATAGAGCGAGTCATTTAAGTCGCGTACGTGGCGTGCTTTGCACGTATGACGCACACCTCGGCTTGAGGCATGCGTCAACAGAATAGTTTTGATCGGCGCATGCTCAATGCAAGCAATGAAACCATCTCGCACAAACGTACCTCAGTAGATGACATTATTTCTTCAGTCTGTAAGATCCCGAGAGAGAATTGACCCAGCTATCAATTTTACATAGATTTTTTAGTTTTCGATGTTTAATTTTAAGCGAAACGTATAATTATTTTTACCCTTTACACCACGACGAGAACTTTAAAACGGCCACTTTTGTTTATTTCAACTCTAACAGTTTTGTGTGGGTAGAACAGTAAAGTATAATTTCTTAGCAAATTATTTAAATACAAAGAGAACTATTTTATTTACCGACGTACAATCATATACCAACTCATAGTTCCCATGGCGATGTAAACAAAGAATTATACAGTTGAGCCACTGCCCACACATAAGGAAAGATGGAAATTTGCTAAGAAAATTGGGTTTTTATTGAGAGATACTTTTTTTCTGACATTCTGGACACCAAACTTTTAAAATTAGTTCTTGAGGTATGACCATAGAACATCTAAATACATATTTGAACTAAACCCATGAGATATTTCAGTTGTAATACCAAGTACAAACAAACAAAATTGTAAAACCCACTTATTTTTGTCTAAGCTTGGTGGTAGGGGGAGGGGCATACAAAACGTTAAGATCCTACATAATATCAAGGTAAAAAACGTTCACGATTATATTACTTTCTCTATATGAGAAAGTACACTTTAATATCTATCTCTCCCTCTCGGTCGATAATGGCCACTTGACCGGGTCAAAAAATGGCGGTGTGTGCCATTCCTATACGCGAGTCTACCTCACTCTGTTCTCAGGACCTTGAGATCCCTGTCGATAATGTCAGTGTCACGAACTCTAGAGCGTACACAAAACACAACCAATGTTCAAGGCGTAAGTTGCGACTTTTCTTTGCATTGATTTTCTTTATAAGATTTTCGTGAAGTATAGTTTGTATTTACACCAGAGAACATAATATAGACTATATATAGGACATCGGTGGTTGGACGGCTCGCAGAAGGTGGTTTATTGCAAACATTGGCTGAAAGTCACTAATATCAACCTTATCGGAAATATTTGTTTACTACCACGTCTTACTTTCCCGTTCGGGTTATACGTTCAAGTACTAATTACACTAATGGGTTAGGAATTGAGAATTTTGAATATAGAGAAAGTGATCCTGAATTTACGTGGAGGGAGAATGGAAAACCATTTAGGAAAAAAGATCGTTCACCCAACTATGCTTCGAACCTCAATCTTCCCGTCCTTGGCAGTCTCTTGTAGCTTGTCAATCATGTAAAGTTGACACCTACATAATTAGGCTACGTAAAAATATGAAATTATAATAATTATATTGGCAAAATCCAAAGAAGAATATTATATTTGAAATATTTAATAATAATATCCTTCATAACCTACTGTTAGCGACTGGATGGACTCGGATATGATCCACGTGCTCCCAAGAGAAAATACTTCAAAGGATTTTAATAATATAGATATGGATAAACATACTAAACTTACAATAGTGGAATCCAAATAAGATAATTAAAGCTAATACATTCAGGAATAATGTGCTTCAAGACTTACTCACCGTGGCTGGATGGGATCGGATAACGCCAACATGCCTTCTAGCAAAATATTCGACAAGCATGGCGACAGGGTGCGTCCAACACTTCCACTCACTATGTCTCCTGTTATGAAAAAGAACTCGACTAAGTTGGGCTCGCTCCCACGACCATTGAGCACCACTGTCGTGGCGGCGTGTCTTTGAACCTCCCCTTTACCTCACCCCTCAAGTTCCTATCATCACTTGTGTCATTACGCTTTTTCTATAGCGTTTTTTGTTCCGTTCTAGTCAGAGAAAGGGTATAAAATAAGTGTTCTCAGATTTACTTTATATTATTCAATCACATCAGGTCTTTGAAGAAGATCCCTCTCTCCACGAAGAGACCGGTGGCCATGGAGTGTTGGACGTAGTTATCACCGCAGTGCCGCCGAGGAAAATCTTCTTCGATTTCCTAAGTATTGAGGCGACGTTAATAAGTACATCTGACTTATTTGTCTAGTTGAAAGATTAGAAAATGTTTATTTAATAAGTCCATCTGACTTATTGTTTATCTCAGACTTAGTACAGTCGAGACGACTATTATGTTTATTTCGATTTCTTGTTCCAGTCAGAGTGACTAGATTTTGGTAACACTAATGTTGCTCAGGTCCCTCAGACTTGTTATATTGGTCCACGAGACCATGTTTTCTAGATCCATATGATATAGTTTCGATATAGGAGCCCTGAGCTCCAGATGTAATAAGGACCTAGTCCAAATGGTTACTATTCTCCACGAACACTATATTTCTCTTTAGAGTCCTTAAGACTACACACTTGTTTTTATGGCTACAACCAGGTAGTCTATCCTTTTTCTTGGACCTAGTTGGATCAATGTATTCAATGTGTTGAATCATTCTTGTTGCCACACTTCGCGTGTGGTATTAGCTTGGGTGAGTAAAGCGCGGAACTCCGCTTGTTTCCATATGGGGTCCGCGCAGATAATACCCTTTTTCTCTCTGATCGTTTTTGGCACCTATTGACTGAGTATTAGTATTGTATGATTTATATTAGTGTTGTACCCCAGGGAGTGGGTCAGTAAATACATGTACTATTGAATGCTCTGGCAGTACCAATAGGGAAAGGACACCTGTATGTTAGCCATCTACCAATGTAATCAACTAACCTTTATATTGCAATTCATTATACTATGTCTCTTAAGGAATTTTCTTAAGTCCCAATAAAGCAAACTTGCTTAAATTATAACTGTGTTAACAGTACTATATGTATATAATTTCCAGTTAACTTTTGTTTATAATTACCTCACTGTTTTTCTTTTAGAATCACCTGACCATAGCCTGACGTCAGTCCAGCTGTTTGTTATTGATTGCTCTCTAAGCCTACTGCATTTGATCTTGCCCGTGTTGCGACAAGACAGTATTAATTAGGAACTTCTATCATTATGTTTTTGTATATCTATTGTAATCAAACATATATTTTATTTTTCTGTTATAATAAATCTATTATTGTTATTCTAATCATTTTATCAATCTGGTTAAAATAATTCCCTTGTAGCCCCAAATATAATTGTACCCGTATCGAGTTGGTGCAAACTGTTTGGTGCAACCTCAACACGAAACTAGCGCGTTAGCTAACCACGCCTCCGAAGCGGGTTGTTCGGAAATAATAGTAATTTGCTGACTAATTACAATGTTACCAATAAAAAGGTGTTATCAAACAGGTCTGGTAATACTTCCCTAAGGATTATTGTATTGCCATTTTTGTAACTTATCGAAAGAACAAAATAAATTAATAAAGCTATTAGTATTTGTTTATGTTTTTCGGTTGTGGCAATAATAGATATTATAGTACATGAAATAATTCATTAAAAATCATTATATTTATACTTGTGCCTTGTTATAATTGGCCAACCCACCTCAGTGGCGTAGTTATCTAACGAGCTAGTTTCGTGTTGAGATAAACTGTCGAGGATGGTGAGATCGAGGTTCGAATCTCTCTCGGTTGAACTAGGGATGGTTTTACCTGAATGGTTTTCCACTCTCCCTCCACGCAAATACGTGTTCACCGCCTCTATATCCAACCTTACCAATTCAGAAACCGTTAGCGTAATTAGTACTTAAGTGTATACCCGAACGGTTAGTTAGACGCAGTGCTAAGTATTATTATTGGCCACCAAAATAACGAGATTTTTAACGCCTCTGAGTGTTGGGAAGAGGGGAATAGGGGGAAGGGAACGCGAATCAAGTTTCCGTATCCATACAGTTTTTAAAATAAAGAATATTTTTACCAAACAAAATAAAATGTTGCTTCAATAGCTAAAGTTTTAGTTACTTTTATACGCATAAGTATCTCGAGATTTGAACAAGGCTCTTTATCTTCATTCAAAAAGTTTATGTTCAAATCTCATTGAGTTAATGATAATAAATATTATTCAAGAAATGTTGGGTATGTTACGTGAATAGTGCTTCCATCTATTAGATAATCAAGATACCTTTCTAATGCACTTTAGATTATGGTTAAAAGCTGTCTATATCATATTTAGATTATAATTTTATTTAAGTATTTGTTTCGGTACTTAGGTAATTTGGGACATAAAAAATGTTCTGGAAAAATGTTTAAACATGACATTCCCTTTTTTTCCCTTACATTTAAGGCCCTTGGCCCTGTCGAGTACAAGTCTAAAACCCATTTTGTTATTTTGTGGGATGGTGGGCGGAAGGGTGAAAGGCGTGGCGTGGCTTCGCGACCGACCAAAATATACTTCCACGCCAACAAGAACAGATGGATCACGGGAACCGTATATGGCGCTAGCTACCAGACAGGTCTTGCGAAAAAAATTACACGTTTGGAAATATCAGTTTTCTCGAGAACGAGTGTAATTTTTATAGTAATATTTTCAACACCTCTTCTAAGATTATGTATAAATGTTTATTAGGTGTTACATTTTCTTATTACTTTCTCACTATCTTACAGGTAGAGAAAGTATTGTGATCGTCAAAAAATCGAACTCAAGATTTTGATGAATCTTGAATGTCCATGATCCCCCGAATCCAAAAAAGTTGTTTTTGATTTTCCGTCTGTCTGTCTGTCTGTCTGTACATCCAATTAGAGCCCAAACTGTTTTACCGATCGGGCTAAAATTTGTTATCTAGGGTTTTCATAGGGTTGTCCCGAGGGGTTTTTGTAATTGGATATCTAACCCTAAAATTAAGGGTAGTTTACTGAAAAAAGAGAAAAAGTCGATTTTCCAAAATCGACTTTAACGATTTTGATTAAATTTTATTTCTAAACATTTATAAATATTCCAAACAAAATGGCTTCTCTCAATATTTCGGCAAAATGACTTTAAGGGCTCCGGTCTGATGCGTAAATTATATTTTTTTATAATATATCCTAAACTATTTGATATATTAAATTACTTATCGTTACAAATATGCAGGTCTCTTTATAATGCAATTATTTTATTAAAAGCATATTTTTTAAAAATCAATAACTTTCAAGCTATACGTAAATATATATATGTTTTAACTTTTCGGACACAAAAGGTAAAAAAGTATTGCGACCACAAAATAAAATCTAACCTAAAATGTTGATGGATGTCGACGTATCAAAAAAACCCAAACCCTAAAAAGTGGTATTTTCAATTACGTCTGTCTGTGTGTCTGTATAAACTTAAAATTAAGAATAGTTTAAGAAAGGGTGAAAAGCGATCAAATTGATTTTCTCAAAATCGACTCTTAATGATTTTGATTAAAATTCGTATCTAGGTGTTGATTAAGATTATAAATAAACCGGCTATTTTCATTTAACCATGAAAATGAATTTCAGGGTACTTTACAGAAGCAGAAACTTCCGTATCTTCGCAACTATTTGAGATACTAAATAACATATTATTGCAAAATTTCAGTACTATTAAAACTAAAAAACTTTATATGAAATATATTTTTATAAATCCAACAGTTTCTGAGATATTGGCAAATATATTATTACAATTTTGTGAGCTTTAGTTGTAAAGAGATACTACTTAAATATTAACGCAATAATTATCCAATAACATAGAGCAATTAAATATATAAGTCTCTAAAAGTTTATGTTTTTTTTCCCTTAAACCTCTTAGGAGAAATGTTTGTACAACAATTATCAATGTCCATTTTAGACTCAATAGTCTATATTTACATTTTTATCGGTAAAAATCTATAAATGAGAAATTTAATAGCAATACAATGGCATGAAGATTTGCAACACCTAATAAAATGTCAAAAATTTTAAACGGAAGTTGAAATTTTAATACGAAGTTTTGATCTTGTGGACCCAACATTGATCTTTTTTTTACCGGTCCACGCATACAAATGAGGACATTAATTCCTTAAAAACAAAATTATAAAATTTATAAGTGAGACTAAAAAAAAGTTTTACATAAGTATAGTGCAATTTATGTTTGGGTTTGCTAGTGTATATTATTTCGCTTCACATATATTACTAGTTTTGAGTAAATTTCTCCATTTTCAAACAATAGAACGAGAAAGTCCTTGCGGAGTTCTGTGCCATTTATTTTTTGTTATACAGCTGGCAGTTTTCTATTGGAAAATGTCAGTATTATCGATATTTGATCACTTTTAAAATTATAGAGGAGGTTTTTATATAAAAAGTATATCATAATCAACATGCTTATATTCTTAAACAACCCGTTTCCGAAAATAAAATTTCAAAACAATAAAAACTCTTGAAGATAACCGTTTGTTCCCATGGCCTTGCATTTCCACGCCAAATGAAAAGGGGCAATCCCCTTAACTTATCTCCTGAATCCACTCTTGATATTTATCATCAATACCTATAACCGAAGGGGGCGAGGTAAATTGTGTACCCGGGCGGGATTGCTTCTCTGCATCCCCTATGTAACTGTGGATAATATAGTCCATTCGCCATAGGAGTGGTTATAACCGACAGCTATTAAAATCTACCAGATCTACTCTCATGTAACCATTCGACAAACCAAATGAGCTGCAAGACCATTAATTGATTCGGTGTCACTTTTGGCAATCAAAACGTTGACAAAAATAATGTATTTCTTAGTTTCTTTTTCTTTTTGCCATTCATTAAATCTTCTGCTAGCTGTCAACTATCACATCTCCCATGGCGATTGAAATCTGGAAAAATATTAAAATAATTCTCAAACCTAACATTATTTTGTAGACAATGCTATCTTCATTTTTTTTATTATAAAAGTTTAACCAACACTTTGATAATATAAACTGTTTACGTTATAATTGCAAAAACAAACCGTTTTGGGGTGCCATTTTTTCAAGATGGCAAATTTAAACAATCTTTTGAGAATGGCACTAATTTCTAATTTACTCGCCATAAAATTATACTAATATGTAAAATTTCATGTTAGTATCAAAAAGTGAACGATTGTAACTCCACTATTGCGCCTAGGTTATTTTAGGTTTGAAGTTGTTAGGTTTGGGGATTATTTTCATATCATTCCCAGGCTAAGTTAGGCTAGGTTTAGCCCTGTTTAGCGCCCCCTCGAGCCGGCGGGCGCCCCCGGGCAGCCACCCGGTTCGCACGGCCTTTAAGCTGCACCTGCCCATAAAATAAAACTAATACTTTAGTAAAAGGTTATCAATGTTGACTGCGGAAAACAAGTGTATGTTATCTATAGTTTCTTTCTTATAAAATCCTACCGTACCTGTCCAAAGAACAACTCCTGGGAGATGGCCACGCTTGTTTCACTGTCCGTAGAACTTCAGCCAAGTCTGGGATGTCGCTTCTTCTTTGGAGATCTGCACAGAGAGACCAAACAAGCAAAATTAGACAAACGTCCAACACGCGATTGCATATCTACAACTCTAGGGTAGGGATAAGCAAAGCTATTGGGCCCTGATTGAATTATAAACCTATCAAATATCTCGTGAACTTTCATAGTTTCTCTTAAGGGTAATGATACACATGGTAGAGCATTAAAATGCGTTGCACATGTTTATAGAGCCCACATTATTTAAGAAGTTGTTTACTATTTTTAAATATAGTTTTAAATAAAATGTAGGCGAAAATTATCATCAGGTTTCTCACCATTTAAAAAGTTTAAATAATAAGTTTAAATTTTCTTAAAAAAATTCAACAGCACTTTTCGCTCAAATGTGCACTTATGAGATCCAAGCATAAGGTCAGAAACGTAGATCTAGCCTTCCTTTATAAAATATAGTTATGTTTTTATAGGTTCACAATAAAAGATAGTATGAAATATTAGAGGGTTTTTATGTAAACTATCAAACATTTTTTAAACACTTTTAACTTTGTAATGGGTCCGATCTTTCGCACACATTTTGGTGAAAGCCGTATTAAAAAATATCATACCACTTCATAAATAATCCGGGATTTCTAAACATCTGCAACGCTTTTCAATGCGCTTCCATTTTGCATCCTTAACTCTATATTTGATTTGATTTTTTTGTTTACATCTTATATACAATCTTTTATAAACCAAACAATTTAATTTTTTTATAACAAAACCTATTATAACCGATTAAAATTATTTTGATCACTCAGATTATTACTTGAAGGCACTTTATAAATGTTTGAGGTCAACTTCGGTGGTCTTGAGGTAAAGTTATCACCTCAGGAATCGATGATCGTGAGTTAAAACCCAGCCGGGCTCAGCGGATTTTTCTTGAGCGATAAAAATCCGTAGCACAATTTCCTTCGAAGGAAAAGTAATGCCTTCTGTCCCATGTCTAGTGTGGCATGTAAAATAATCCTAGAAGATAGGTGAAAATTCTTTTCCCAGTAAAATTGGTAGGCTCTTTCAATTTCACTCATAGAAATTCTCGTGTGCTGATATAATCAATCATATCAGAAAAAGTACGTTAAATAAATTAAATGAAAAGATGATATATTTGAGAGTTTGGAAGGTATAAATATCGACTTTTAAAGACGATGCGGTTTGCATAAGCACCAAACAATCGACTGAAAATTGCCGAACGATCAGCCAGTCGATCACGATCGACAATTTGTTGACCCCTGCTCTAGATATTTATACCTGCATTTCATTTGACTACCGTTGTAGGAGAGATCGGCGTTTGAATCTCGACCGGGTAGGTAATATTGTTTCTTTAAATATTCTCTTTACGCTTATGCAAGTATATCTCCTCTTATCTACCCTCCACATAATAACCCGATGGATTAATTGATCTTGTTTTGATGCTATCTGCGTATACCACCCGTCCGAGGTATCCGCATATCTGCATTAATGAGATAAGATCGATGAAAGTAGAATTCAAAGAAAGTGTGCCCGTAATTTAGTGTAGGGAGAGTGTGAAACATTAGAAGAAAATCATTTCAGCTCACTCGGTCGTAACTTGAACCCTGACCTCCATATCACCGGTATACCGGACTAAACCAACTTGACATATTTTAACCTGAATACCCAAAGATAAATTTACATTTACTTTTCTGTTTTAGTCAAATCAATTAATTTGATGAAAATTACATGATAATTCGGTCCCGGCAAAGATTTATCTGATTACCAAACCCTTCCTTCACCTCGGACAAGACATCATGTGAATGTGAGGAATGCCAGGTCTCCACCGTGGTTCGGATTCCACGTTAAACTGTAAGTCCTTCATTTCATCTCACAGTCACCCTACCATCACACATTAGCGTAAGTGCGTGTAACCCAAACGGGTAGTAAGACGCGGTGCTAATAATAATAATAATAATATATGATAATTCACCACAATTGTAAGACTATTAGCAGAACTAAGTCCTCCCAAGTCAAGGGTGGCTGCTTTATCTTAGAGTTCATCTTAATTGATCATACTTATGTAGATTACGATTTAAGCACGTCCATCACAGACTCTGCCCTAAAATAGGAGTGAAGAATTACCCTAACCACGTCACGACTCCTGGATAGCTCAGTGGTTAGAACATTGACGTCCAGAGCTAAAGATTTCGGGTTCTATTACCGTGACCAGTTGTAATTTTTAAATTTAAAATAGTGTAATAGATATTTAGAGGCAGTTATGACAGTAATTAATAGATATAATACCAAGTCTATTTAACCCAAAACCAATTTGGCTAGAAAATGAATGGCACGACAAAATCCTATATTCACTCTCTTACATTACATTATGAAACATATTAAACTACAATTTATGTAAGCTATTCGATACTATAACTAGTATAAAATTCTATTCAAGTATATATGTTGAACAAAATCGTAAAAGGCATTTTCGAAATAATTTAAATTTTACAAAATCAACTCTCTGTAAATTATCCTTACATAAATAGTTTTCAGATAAACAAATATACACACTTATTTATTGTTACATAAACCAACTTTCAGATACCTATTTTGAACAATATTTTTTTATACCTTTACAAACAAATTCAAATTTTCGATTTAAAAAAATTAAACTACCCTTAAATTAATTTTCCTCCAAAAAACAGTATACAGCGCCATTTACCATGTAAATCCCTCCCAAAATATTTAATTGGATTATAATGGCAAGAAATATTTTTGAAAATTTTATAATTTTCATAAAGGCTCATTCCTCGCTTGATCCCGGGCTTGTCATTTGGACGGTTCATTCCAAAATTGGTCGCGTGCAGGGCATTAGTTCCAGGAATGATGACAAGCCAAAACTGATCATGTGTGGGTAACGTCAAGTTCGGAATGACTGGCGCTTGCGTAGTGATATGACTACAGTCCTATTCGTAAATAGTTCAAGTAATCCCTCTTTGCATTAACTTATAGTTCACGCAAGAGAGTTAAATATGAAAATTTGTCTTTTTTTGCAGCCAACGTATACAAAATTTATGAACAGTGTGTGTTGAATCATGGAAAACCCAAACACGACAGCTTTAGCATGAAAATCTTGTCATAAAGTGGGGAATGGCTGTGTGTGAGGACCTTTATACTAGAGAGGTGATAAGAACTTGATAGGAATATGTATAATTTAACTATTTGATTTTAACACTTTCGGTTTGCTTAAGGTCATTGGCCGTGTCGAGTGCAACTCTAAAACCTATTTTGTGGGATGATGGAAGGCATGGCGTGGCGTGTCGTGTCTTCCCAACCGACCAAAGTAGTCTTCCGCGCCAACAAGAACAGATGGATCACGGACACCGTAGATGGTGATAGCTACCAGACAGGTCTTGCCGAAGTATCATACATTTGGAAATATCAGTTTTATCGGGAACGAGTGAAATTGTTATGTTAATATTTTCAACACCCCTTCTAAGTTAATGCATTGGTGTTTATTAATTGTTGCCTTTTCTTATTTTTAGTTATGAAGCCAGCAGTTTTCTATTGAAAAATGTCAATTTTATCAATATTTTCATTCTGTTAAAATTATATAGTAGGTGTGTATACAAAAAGTATAACTTAATCAACATGCTTCTATTCTTGATCAAACCGTTTTCAAAAATAAAATTGCAAAACAATAACATTTTTTGAAGATAAATGTTTGTTCCCGTGGCTTTGCATTTCCACGCCAAATGAAAAGGACCATCGCCTTAAGGTGCCTACTCAGTTTCGGATGCTGGGGAGGCTAGAACTGAAGATGATGATCGAAACCCGACCATAATTAGATAAGTTCGATAACAGAAAGATAAATTCTCTCAGTTAACAGCCAACGGGTAATCAAAGTACCCACCACAACTCACAACATTTATCCTATGATTCGTAGGAGAGTTCAGGCCTTTGGGCGTCTCACGGGTAAAAATAAGCCGTTGTTGATAATTACAGAGGAAAAAAGAAAAAATATAGGGCTGTTTTGGGTTAAAGAACGGTTACAAAAAAAAGAAATACCTTGTCCTACATGACATTTATAAGGGAACTTAGATTTTCAGACAATGAAGATTAAAAAAATTATTTACGCTAGGGATCGGGCGATGTATCAGTTTATTAATTCTGTTTCCAATGGTTTCTTGTGTAACTGATGTGTCGATTGTGTTATAATGTTTTATTAACTCCCGACATACTTTCTGCTTAAGTTATCTCTTCGCGTAAGACTTATATTTTACTTTCCATAAAGACATATGTAGTTGATTATATATCGATAAATTTCCTTAAGATGCCCACTCACTTGCCTTCACGATGTCAGCGAATAAATCAATTATTCAGAATTTCTAAGGAAATTTATCGACATAGGCCTGTATCAATTACAAATGTCTTTATGGAAAGTTAAAGATAAGTGCTATGCGAATAGGCAGAAAGGCTATTGGGAGGTAAGGTGATTGGCTCTTTTCATTTGCCGTGGAAATGCAGAACCGTGGGAACAAACTGTTATTTTCAAGATTTGTTATTGTTATGCAATTTTCTTTTAGGAAACTGTTTGTTTAGTAGTAGAAGCACGTTTATTAAGTTATACTTTTAATACGCACACCTCCTCTATGATTTTAACAGTGATCAAATATCGATAAAATTAACATGTTTCAATAGAAATATGTTGGTTTCATAGCAAAAAACAAGAAAATGTAACAATTAATAAACATTGATACATTATCTTGGAAGGAGTATTGAAAATAGTAATATCAAAATTTCACTCTTTCTCGATAAAACTGATATTTCCAAACGTGTGATTTTTCCGCAAGACCTGTCTGGTAGCCAGCACTATCTACGGTGGCCGTGATCCATCTGTTATTGTTGGCGCGGAAGGATACTTTGGTCGGTTGTGAAACCACACCATGCCTTTCACCCTTCCGCCCACCATCCCACAAAATAGGTTTTAGACCTGCACTCGACAGGGTCAAGGGCATTAATAGAACATTATAATACAATCGATACATCAGCGAACCAAGAAACTCTAAGAAACAAATTTTGTTGCTAACATTCCATTTAAATACGTAGTTAGAAAATCTTGGAGGGGAAATTAAAGGCAAAATTGCTAAATTTTAATAGCTCAAGGGAGAGGCTTTTAAAAAAGAAACAAAAAAAGTAGTAAAGGAAACATATTTCTGTATATATTTGTCAATATCTCCAGTCGACTAGCGTAAAACTTGACGTATTAAAATATGAAGGAACTCACACCAACGGTCACATGGTTTAAAGCGTTAGGCTCACACTATACTAGATAACCTATTATGGAAAGGCTGGGCTTCGAATCTAATCCGAGTGCATTATGGTTTGTTTTTCCACATCCGATTTATAAGTGGGACTTTTAAATTCCCTGTTCATGCTTATGCGGTTTAATTTCCTATAGTTCAAATTCACAATCCTTGCTCAATTAACTTGTTATAAATAAATAAAACATAATATTGATGGTCCAAATGTCTTTCAATACAGGGATTTTCCGGTAACAAGGAAATTGAGTTTCAAACTCCAGTCAGAGATACTGAAGATGATATTACCTAAATGCTTTTTTACACTCTCCCTACTCAAAACTTGGATACATATCCTAAAATTCCTACCTTCATGCATACTTAATTAATTTAAATGTGGACAGCCTAGACGTGTACTAAGATGCGATACACCCACAAAGATAAAATAAATCGATTTTTCCATGTCGATCCTACTATTCTTTTGAAGTCCTAATTCATCACATTACTGACCTTTGGAATTTTTCCCTCCTCCATATACATGAGTCCCCTTACTATTCTCTCCCGCTTAATTTCAATGTACTTACCTAGCAATAACCGGTTGATGCTACCTACGTTGCACATACCTTGGGCTTACTCGTCAACGTGGTAGGCCTCCCCGACAAGTTTGTCAATGTCGTTGAAGGTCGTTTCCCATTCTTGGAGTCGTCTGGTAAGTAAACTAAAAATGAAGTCATCCCACTAATAAGATAAACATTTCTTCGCGAAACATACCACACTTTTTTTTTCTGTTGTTGTTGGTTAATTAACGACTGTCAACCCACTAACCGACCTTCGTCGTTGTTCTTTAAGTTCCATGCTTGGCCTAACTTTCCTTTCTGCGTAAATTAAATTTGATTCAGTCGTAATACGAAGAAATCTTCTTTGTGTTCACACTTCAGAAACTCAAATCAAAGAAGGACTTACTTTTTGACATCAATTAAATTTAAAGTTATATGAAGTGCGATGATGGATTATTTGTTTTATTATTCTTACATTCAAGGGATATTTAATAATGTCCTAGATAGTTTGATTTCGTTAAAGATGTAAAATATCTTGCTTCACTTATAGCTCTGTACCTCTTAAGCAGCTCTTTGCCATGGCTATCGAAGGAAACCTCACAAACGCTGACCGTCCCGACGTCAGATACAGCGCCACTTGGCTGGAACAACGTATGGAACGGGGAGAGGAGGATGTTACCACGTAAGAGGTGATCAGTCCCGGGATCGATACCCGACTAACGGCACAAAATGCCCGGCCCGTTTGACTGACGACTGACCACTGGCCGGCCGATGAACGTATCGTGACCAAAGACGCCTCCTGGTGACGTCGTACTTCGCCGTCCTGCGCACGATGACCACAACACGAGAATAGACGCCCGCAGGTAAAAGGACGATATGAATATTATTAGCACCATGTATTACTACCCATTTGGGTTATGCGCACTTACGCTAATGTGTAATGGTAGGGTGATTGTGAGATGAAATGGAGGACCTACAGTTTAACGTGGGATCCGAACAAACGGTAGAGGCCTGGCATTCCACATATTTACAAGTTGTTATTAATACACGTCTTGTCAGAGGTGGAGGAAGGGTTTGGCAATCAGATAAATCAGTGCCGGGACCGAGGATTGAACCCCGGACCCCCACCAAATAATTCCGATACCTTACCCCTAGACCACCAGGTCACCGATGATATGAAAATAATGTATATATGTGTAAGGTAGCTTTTTAATCAAGGGTATTCAACGTGTACTTAATGAATTAACTGATTAAACCTGAACATTACTTGAACACTAAATTAATCCTTAAGGTGGTAGCAGTGTAAGGAATGTGAGTTTAAGGCAGTAATTTTGCACTTTTTAAATTAAAAAAAAGTTTGGTCAAAAAGATCGAAATATTTATTTAGTAGAAACATATAGTTTAATTCTCATCACATGGGGACCTCAACAGTTGTTGAATATGTGTCAAGGGTGTCTTGAAATTTAATGACAACTTTTTATCTTCATTTAAAATATTTCTCATATTATGTCGCTATGCTTATGACAGTTATTCAACAAATGTTGATATCACCGTGTGAAAAAAAATTAAACTATGTTTCTATTGAAGAAATAGTTTATTTATTTTGGCTAAAAAACTGTTTTTTCTATTTTAAAAAAACCCTACAAAAACACCAATATTTTCTAGTTTCTTACACACCCCCACCTTAAATTGACCCAATACCCAGCTTTCCGGCCGTTAGTTCATCACTGTGAAAGAGGACTCTTCAAATCACCAATGATAATAATTGTCTTACCTTTATTGGGAATCGAGCTTGAGACTATTAACTCATCTAGGACTGCTCCTCTTGATTCAGGGGCAAGAAGAGCTCATTTTGGACTAACTAACTCTGGTATATCTTAAACAGATGCATTCCTTTATAATATAATATAAAAAAACAATCGAAAACTCATCGCTACACGTATGCCAAACTTTAAAGTAGGTTTCAAAAAAATGTGTCTTAATTTAGATATGATTTTAAGTCCCAAAACGCATTCCTTCACAAAGATAACATCTTTTATTCCATGAATCGCATTTTACCACATATCCGGGATTTTCAAATATTTACACAAAAATGTTGGTAGGGATTAGGGTGGTGGACCTTTAGAATAAGTATAGCCACATTTTCATGAAGGATGAATGGGAAAACTTCGATGGAAAACCGCTTTACTTGGAAAAAAGGATGCAAAGCTATTACGTTACTAAATTATCTCAATTCATTGTGATGGGATAAAATATACATTTATTTCGCGCTGATAATTACGAATATCACTTCGATTTTAGTTAATACTTATTCAAAACAAGTATATTTTTAGATATTACATTAATTTTTTTGTTTTTATACTACGATGTAATAATTTTTTCATTTATTTGAGGTATTCAATGTTTAATTTTTGAAACGAATCATTATACCAGCACACGACTTTAAGACTACCTTAAATCTAGAGCAGACACTACAGCCAGCCCCTGCTCGTTAATTCATCACTATAAAAAACCACATTTCATCAATGATAAATTTTTCATCCATGTTAGGAATCGAACACAGGACCCTCAGCTCAATAGAAATATACGATACCTTTTAAGCTAAAGTGCCGGACTTGCGATTTAGTCAAAACTTCAGAGCATACGTTATAATATTGAAGTAAATTACAACATCAATGAAAGCGCAAAGAAAATATTTGATTAATATTTAAATAAAAATTCAACTCTGCGATTTTTTAAATAATTTAAAATTAGAAAGTTAATTTACTTCCTAAAGATAACGACGCTCCCTGTCCGCCTGGGCTTATTATAGAAATACAATTTGCCCTACGGACAAGTGTGAGGTTTCGCCTAACTTTAGATTGTTAGGGGCTTCGGGTGTCTTATTTCTCCAAATACAAAATAAATAGTCCTCTCGCCATTGAAATACTCTTTTTAAAACAATAAAAATATAAATACAGAGAAGCCAACTTCTTTATATCCGAAAAAATTATCATATAAAGGAAGATCACATGAAATAAAATAAAAGTATTTTTTTAAACAATATTTGGGATATTTTAAAATTGTTATAAGGTTATTTTTTATTGTGAGCTATCTTGATTTGCAAGCACGGGTAAGTGAAGCAGCATTGAATAATTTATCAGAATTTTTGTAAAAAATCGATTTGAAACTTTTTTTTAAATATCTAAGGGTTATTTGCACCTGGGACGTTATCGCTCTAGTCTAGTGGATTGCGAGTCGCTAATGACGGCAAAACACGACATTCCCTGGACTATTATCCTAAGCCAGTGTGGTGCAACTGACGGTCCACGCCCACTGAAAATGTGGCCCTCACAATATCCTGGAGGAATATTAAAGATAAGCCCTCTGTGGCAGATGTGGATTAGCTATTAACTAAAAGGTGACCTGGCGGTCTAGGGGTAAGGTGTCAGACTTCTATGCTGGTGGCCGGGGTTCAATCCCCGGTCCCGGCATAAATTTATCTGATTACCAAACCCTTCCTTCACCTCTGACAAGACATCTTGTGAATGTGGGGAATGCCAGGCCTCCACCGTGGTTCGGATTCCACGTTAAACTGTAGGTCCTCCATTTCATCTCACAATCACCCTACCATTACACATTAGTGTAAGAGCGCATAACCCGAACGGGTAGTAGGACGCGGTGCTAATAATAATAATAATAATATTAACTAAAATCATCATCATTATCATCATCATCATCATCATGAACAGCTTCCAGCCCCTGTCTGGGTCTGTTTGGGACATAAGACTCTCCTACACCTCTCCCCCTCCACCTTGACCCAGCCCTCTCTTCCCTCCTCCACACCCCTCTTTCCTCCCTTCAGCCATCTGTCCCTTGGTCTCGCCCTCCTTCCCTCCAACACCCTCTTGGTTGTTTCCCTCGCCATTCGTCTCACTGATTCAAATAAAAATATATATTTAAAAAGGCCTTTATTAAATTTTACTATTCATTTATTTGATTAATCCGACATCTTAACTTAATCATTATTATTATTATTATTATTATTATTATTAGAACCGTGTCTTACTACCCGTTCGGGTTATACGCACTTACGCTAATGTGTAATGGTAGGGTGATTGTGAGATGAAATGGAGGACCTACAGTTTAACGTGGAATCCGAACCACGGTGGAGGCCTGGCATTCCCCACATTCACAAGATGTCTTGTCAGAGGTGAAGGAAGGGTTTGGTAATCCGATAAATCTGTGTCGGGACCGAGGATTGGACCCCGGCCACCACCAAATAAGTCCGATACCTTACCCCTAGACCGCCAGGTCACCTTAACTTAATCGGTATCGTGTATGCCTAATTAGCTAAGGGTCCCGGGTTCGATTCCCGACATGGCCAAAAATTAATCATGGCTGAAATATGGGTTTACCCTTTCACATTGATGAATTAACGGCTGGTGGCTGGATGTTGTGCCTGTCCTAGTCTTAAGTTAGATTATAAGACATATGAAGTTATGACAGGCCTAGCCAACTGGTAGTGGATACGATATATGTCTTTAGTAAAAAACTGACAAGCTGGAAACAGCAATGGATGGAAAATATTTATTTGATTGTACAGTAGCCATATTTATGTTTATAATGCTAAGTTTTTTTTAAATTTAATTTATCACCGCGTCTTACTACCCATTCGGGTTATACGCTTAAGTACTAATTAAGCTAATGGGCTAGGAATTGGGAAGGTTGGATTTAAAGGAAGTGGCCCCACATTTTCGGGGAGGGTAAGTGGAAAACCATTTAGAAAGATCACCCTCAGTTCACCCGACCGAGATTTGAATCTCGATCTCCACCATCCTCGGCAGTCGAGTTCAACACGATACTATCGCGTTAGCTAACTACACCACAGAGCTGGGCTGCTAAGTTATTAAATGAAGGTGTGTGTTCGTGCATATTTCATATACTAATACATTTTTGGGAGAGTAATATTCATATTTTTTTGTACAGCAAAATTTGAAAAGTTCCACTAACAAAAAATTCCATTTATAAATAAATATGGAAAGTAATAGTTTATTATGTGTTGTTTTATGACCCCTAGTTAAGTTGTTAGTATTACTAAATAAAATATATTCGGCCCACAGTGAAAACTATACTCAGATTTGGCCCTTGCGATGAAAAACGTTGGACCACCCTGTGCTAAAAAAAAATACCGCACTTACAGGTCATTAGCTCTCCACCGCGGCGTGGTCATTGACACTTGATTATTGTATCGATTACCACAAAGCGTGGTTAACGATGCTTTCTCTACCGTCACATGGAAAATCAGCTAACAAGGGAATTAGTATGTTAATAATATATATTTTATATAAGGCGTCACTCTTGTGTTGGAGTGGCCTGCTGATGATGAGGAGACCGGGCTTTGAATCCCGGTTGGGTCGACTGAGGGTGGCTTTTCATAAATAGATTCCCCTCTCCTTCCACGCAAATGCGGTTGTACCACCTCTAAAATGCTTCCTTCTTCATCCATATCCCAGTAGAGTAGTTATATCTGCGTACAACCTGAACAGGTAGTAAGACGCGGTAAAAAAAAAACTCTACACATTACAAATAGTACAATACCGCCCTCCGTTCACACATAGGCCCCGCCTACATCTGTTCCCCCACAAACCCTCTCACACGCACACACGACGTTGACTATATATATATATATATATACACACATTCAACGTACACGATATAAAGTCCGTTCATCGTAGGAATTGTTTTCTGAAAGGCCTTTTTCCCTACCAGAAATCTATTATATAGTAGGATATTGGTAGGAAAAAAGACGTTTAAGAGAGTAATTCCTACCATGAATGAAGTATATTTTAGTATTTATATGCCTTTTCCCCACCAACTGATTGTAAAACGGTACAGCGAAAAAGTACCCCAAGTAGTTGCCCAGAGTTAAATAAAGCTTCCTTTGAAACAACGCTGTAGTCCAACATGATCTAAGGTTCGATTCTCGGCATTGCCAAAATGTGTGTCATTGGTTAAATGTTGGTCTTCCCCCTTTCACGTTGATAAATTAACGGACTTTGTGACTGGATGTCAAAGTACCCTTAAAATATTTATTTCCATAAAATAATGACGCAATGTAACTATATTTTTTCGCGGTCATTGAACTAAAGTTGGGCCTGACCACTTCCTTGTAAATGACTCGAATTTATCCACCGCCCTCCCTCAGAGACCAGATGGCATTGAGTACGAATGTGTTGATGACACCCAGCATCCCAGGGACGTACCGGAAATACATCTCCATACAATAATGTCTGTTAGCGGCACGAGGCTAGACGTTATGTCACGGTTGGTAGCAATGGGAGTGATGAAGAGAAGAAGAGGGGGAGGGGGTCTTATAGCAGGCGAGACAATGAATATTTCACGGGAGAGTGATGTCAGTGACTACGTACCGTAAACAATAACTCACGACGTAGCCGTATGATTGAACAGTCCGTATCTATTGTTTGAGAGTACGCGCACCAGGGTGTTCGGAAAATAAAGTGGGGGTTGGGGGGGGGGGGGAGTTGTAGTATTGTAACAGGCATATGGTAAAATCCCCCTTGACGGACACCTCTGAATATCATATTAGTCCTTATAACGGACGGATTAAATTTCACCGGCAAAAAAAAATTGCCAATTATGTGGAAACAACTTCCTTATAACTAAGGCGAATACTTTTATACATACATATCTCTGAATAGTGGATAATAATTTTAAAAAAACCGTTCCTATACAGTATTTTACTGTAGGAGTGTCAGAAATGCCATTGTCTCGCGTGAAGAATGAGCAGTCCTGACTTCCTACTCAGTCTAGGGGAACTTTCTAAAATAAACTATGTAGTAATGACTGCGGTAACTCAAGGTCATACCTTCCTTCTCTTCCAAGCCATCAGCGGGGGTCGTTCCATCAGTAAAATTTGTGCTCGTGAACACGTATAAGCCCACAGTACATTTCATTTCATTTGCGTACTGTTCTGTGTATAATACAATCTGTAAGTAGGCTACATACAATATTTTCACTTGTCATCATAATTTTCCTGCATCCAATATCACGCATAGCAGTAGTTAACGTATTGTAGTTAATATCCACAGTTCAATCACTTTTATTTTTTTAAATATATTTATTTTTACATTTAACGGACACTTCTTAGTAACTTGGTATCGAGGGATTTAATAAGGTTCCCGGGAGGAGTTTTTAAAATTATACACCCAGCCCTAAAATTAAGGGTGGTTTACTGGAGGTCAAAAAGAGATAAAATTGATTTTATCAAAATCTGCTCTGATGATTTTAATTAAATTTTGTATCTAGACATTGTATAACACTACAAACAAAATGGCAATCCTTGTTTTTCCATGAAAATTAATTTAAGGGCACCTAAGAGAACCAGAATTTTCCAATTTTGATCATATCCCCGTTACTAAACTATGAAATAGCTTATCATTGTAAAGTTGTGGTATTATCAAAACTAAAAATATTTTAATTTAGAATATATATATTTATAAAACCAATAGTTTCTGAGTTATAAGTATATATAGGCCTATATATACATTTTTGATGGACCACTTTGAGATATTGAATTGATTGTAATGCCCTTTGGTTGACCAAGATGTCCCTCTTTTATCAATGTTTTTGCAACTGTGTATATTATTTCCTTTCACAAATTTTACGAGTTATGTAGCAAGTTAAATTTATCTACTTTGAGCAGAAAAAAAAGAGAAAGTTTGTACGGTGCAACGTACTCTTTATTTTTAAAATACTTATAATCAAAACCTATAAAATAACACTAATAATATAGTACCTTCGATATTATCAATGTTGATTATGAAAAAATATATATATCTGTATTTTCTAAACGTTTATTGAAACCAGCATCCTACTACTATAAAATAGTACGTGATTGTATTATCATACTTGACATGAGTATTTATTAAGGATTTCTCTGGTAGTAGCAATTAAGAGATGTCAGCTGATTTGATTAATCACATTCTCATTAGTTTCCTTTCTTGATACGCGTTTGATTTGACTTGCTAAAACTCCACGTGGACTATGTTAATACAGATATATATATATATATATATTTGCTAGCTAAATAAACCAGTCATTAAAATCCCTTATCTTGGACGTATGCCAACAGAACTCGGACACGCTAACTATAACCACTTTGGACGCAAAAGAGAGAGAGCTTTTTATCATAAATCGATACTACGTTTTCAACTACTATTCTGTGTGTAATTTAGCAGACGAGACAGCGAGCGAAAAATCACCGGACCTACATCAACTGCGCTGCGCCACTATCGCGGGGATGAAAATGATAGGGATGCCAACCTTTCTTAAAATAAAATGAAAGGCTTTTTTTTTTTGCAGACTGCAGTTCTTATCCAGGGGGTTGGTAGCTCTGTGATCAGAACCGCCCCAAAGGGGTGTGCAAATGGTGTGTTTAGACAGCTCCACGCTTGCTTGGTAGGCTCCTTATATAGGCAACATAGAATTTTTTATTTTTTTATTTTGCACCACGTCTTACTACCCGTTTGGGTTATACGCTTAAGTACTAATTACACTAATGAATTAGGAATTGATAAGGTTGAATTTAGAGAAAATGAACCCGCAATTGCGTGGAGAGTTAGTGGAAAACTATTTAGGAAAAACCACCTTCAGTTCACCCGACCGAGATTCGAGCCTCCATATCCCCGTCCTCGTTGGTCTAGCTCAACATGACTGGTGCTTTAGGTAACTACGCCACTGAGGTGGGTGGCATTCTAGAAAATATTGTCTAGTGTTAAAACAGTTAAAATTAATAAAAACATAAACATTTGGTTTAATTTATTGAACAGGTGCTACGAGTTCTCAATTTTAACTCCACCAATTAGCATTTGTCTGTCTGTGGTGAATATGTATCAGGACAAATTTGAACGCATTCACCGATTAAATTAAACTTGCCACAGTTTTTCAATGTTTATTCTCACAGATCATGTTCGTTGAGGAAGAAAATCTAAAGAAGGAATGGGGAGAAATCAACCCTTATATGTATAAAATCACGGCTACTAGCATTAATTATTATTACAGGTATTTTTTTAGGGCATTTCCTGACACCTTATAAATACGTCTGAAAATTTGTATATAGGTGCATACTACTGTAATAACTATAGATCTGATGTTAGGCGCTAAAAAAAATCAAAATAGGCAATAAAAAGACACTAACAATCTTAAAAATAGGCACCAAGAAGGGCAATATTTTTTAGTTTAGTGTTGAGTCTTTAAAAATAAGTACTGACATTTTATGGCAATATAGGCCTAACAAGGACGCAATCTGTGTGGAACATGAATATATTTTATAAACAACTTGCTATCAAATTAAATAAATCTTTAAACCATGCTTTATCTATTTATTATTATTATTATTAGCACCACGTCTTACTACCCGTTCGGGTTATACGCACTTACGCTAATGTGTAATGGTAGGGTGATAGTGAGATGAAATGGAGGACCTACAGCTTAACGTGGAATCCGAACCACGGTGGAGGCTTGGCATTCCCCACATTCACAAGATGTCTTGTCAGAGGTGAAGGAAGGGTTTGGTAATCAGATAAATCTATGCCGGGACCGAGGATTGAACCCCGGCCGCCAGCATAGAAGTCTGACACCTTACCTCTAGACCGCCAGGTCACCTTTTATGTATTTAATTAGGACAATATACCCAAGTACACACATGTTGATTTACACTTCATATAACGAAACCGAATAAAATAATACATGTTTGACATTCTGATTCACTGTCAGCATACAAGAGTCCTTGGCAGTCACTAAGAAACAGTCATTGATTGCACATTATAACAAAATACTTCTTCAAATTTTCCACTTTTAAGTTTTGTCTTCAATCAGACAACACATTTTTCAGTATTGAAAATGATATCTCCACTTCTACTGGTGTTATTGGAGCATTTTTAAACAGCGCTACAGTGGTTGGATCAATATCAGTTGAAACATTGTTTTCACCTCTAAGAATCATCCCTATGTCTTTTAACCGCTGAAATTTCCAATCATCAGCAAGAACCCGCTCGCATTTTTCCCGTACAGTTCGGCCTGCAGCACCTGGAACCTCTTGAATTCTCTGCACAACTTTGTCCATGATGTCCACTGAATTTACCTGTGTTTTATTTCTCTCTTCAAGACAATTGATCATATTTAGTAATGTAGAATAGTTGGCAGCAATGAAAGCCAAACCATTTCGTACAGTCTTCTTAAACAGCAACTATTTCACAATGCGTATCGACGATGCATCATCCATCTTCACGCATATTGTTAACAATATCCAGTATATTGTTAATGTTGCTGGCCTAATACAAAGCTTCAGATAGCCACGTATCCCATCTAGTTAATAATACTAGCTCCACAGGTAAGGATATTTCAGAGGAAATTTCTTTGAACAACTGCATCTTGATCAGAGACAGGGCCGGATTTACGACTCTGCCGTCCGTCGGCACTAGATAATTTGCCGCCCACTTTTCCTATCATAATTTCTCTAAATCCCCGTTTTCCCCGTGCCACCCCTCATAAACCGATACATATATACCATATATACAAGGGCTATTTGTGGGATGACAAATGAAAAGTGCTCACATTATAGTATTATGTATTATAGTGAGGTTTTAAAAGTAGTAATAATCTAAGCAAAGACTAAAAAAATTGAAATAAATACTCTTACACTATCACAACACACAAATTCAAATATTATATAATTTAAAAATATATAAAGTCTGCATTTTTAAACTGTAGAACGTGTTATTACAGACAAAATATTAGCATATTCACTATAAGAAAATAGTCTATAATATCTTTAGCGTTGATTTCTGCTGAGCGAACTGGTCGATGATGCCATATAAATCCATTTTATCCAATAAGTGACCTTCATTTAAGACGATTGTAGTAAGGGGGTTTGTCGATTCCGAGGGCGAACAATAGGGTAATTAACGCGAACAAAGGGCCAATTAAGGGCTAGGGGGGTGGGGGAGTATGTTGGTTGTAAGCGTGGGATGAC